>VXAL01008652.1:0-18623 GCA_013399475.1 Chauna torquata
AGCCAAAACCATGACACCTACATGAAAACACTGAAGCAAATCCCTTCAGGAGACATGATGAGTTTTAGACATGCTTTTCTAGAAATCACATTTTATCAGAAGGGGTAAGAAGTAGCACAGGTTACAAGTGTGAAAGATCTGCTGCGATATCTAGTTTACTTTCCAATTTTACCAAAGTTTATTATTGAACAGCTCTAAAATTGCCTGCTCTTTCCTTCAAATGCTTGGAGTGCTAAAACTTATATCTTCTCGTGGCTGTTGCACTGGTTACTAGATCTTGATTTTGATCTCTTTAATTTCATCTCATTCTCTTTGGCCAACTACAACAAAAATATCAGCAGAAGAGGAAAATATTTATTTCTGGAGGGATGTGCCCACTTTCACATTACTTATTCAAGAACTTCCTTATTGTATCCTTACAAAACAACTATTCCTGAAGGGAAGAAAAAAAAAAAATTCTTCATATCTTGTACTTTACTCTCTGGTACTGGGATGCTTTCATTTACAGATGGTCTACAAGATATTGCCATGCACACAACTACAATGTTTCATCTCATTTTATGACACATGAATTTTGCCTAAATCTTTAACTTGACAATATTTATTTTTTTGTTTCTGCTTCACACTGAAAATTTATTTCTAAGTTTTCTTGCACCCCAGATCTTTTTCAATAACCCTGCATTTCAGACTTTTTACCTTCCTCCCTTTGCTACTCAACATTAATTATTTTTTCTCTAGTGGGATTAGCTTGCAATTTTCCATGCTAAATATAATTTTGCTTTAAGCCCATATTCCTAACCTATTCAGGTCCTCTTACATTATTTCACTGAGGTTGATAACCTTTACTGATTTTAGTACCATCTGCAACTTTCATTAGTATTCTGTTTACTGTTTTCCCCTGGACCAAAATGAAGACATTAAGGCCTGACCTGACTCCTACAGTACCTGCTAGATACCTGCCAGCAACTTCCAACTTTGTTTTTCATGACCCATCATTTAGAACACTCTAGACAGTTTTCAGTGCAAGTGACAATATAAAGATATTTCTCCACCCTTAAAATATCTACTATAAACAATGGTAAGTAAAACCAACCCACCCCAAACCTTAACAAAATAGTCAGTAGACTTTTTCTTTGCATGGCTCACTGGTATATCTATTGCTCTCGCTCTTAAAAAAAAATAAAAATAAAAATAAAAAAATCTAAGCAGTAATCCTCTTTCTGGCTAGAAATTGAACATAACCCAATTTCTTATCAAATTGTTCTGAAATATGTTATACTACTGCTTGCTTACAGCATCTGTAAATATTACTTTAGTAGATAACAATACAGATAGTTGTTGTTTACCATATAGCTGAAGGGTCATTTGAATTTTTGTGTTGTAGAAAGAGTTATGGGAGCTGCTGGACCTGAATCTCAAGTTAGGAGGGAGTTGCTTAAATGCTTCCTGAGGATCCGGGCCTTCCTCCAAGATGCAGAATAAGTAAATTCCCAATGGTTCACTTCATATTGACTTTAGAGTGCACATTATATTGTCTTGACTACCCCATCAGAAGAATAAGTCAGGCAAGTAAGGAGCACCTGACTCTTAAAGTGCACTGTAATATGTCGTTTCGGGCAATTTTGAAGATCACATACCTGAGAGAGATAATGCTTGGGTCTGACACGGTTTTCCAACATTTCCTACAACTTTGTACAGCAGTTCTGTGCCCTTGTGGAACTGCATATCCCCAAAAGTGAGCCTACTCTTTCATTATAGGAAGCATGGAGTTGCCTGCACACCACGATCAAGGTTACAACTACTTTTCCCTGATGCCAGAGAGGAATCCCAGGCAAGCTGGCTTACATTCCGAGCTAGATCAGAACCCTAGGCTAGCCCCAGTCTACATCACAGCCTGGTCTAACTTAACCTTTTCTGATGTTTAAAACTTTGTGAAATGACAAGTTACTTCTTCAAAGCAGAGCCTTGATCTAAAAGGCAATTTGGGAGGATCTATCTGGGCACAAGGGAGGGTCAATGGAGCATGACAATAGCTTTCTGCTGAGAATTTCTCTTCAAGTTCCCCATAATACTAGACCAGCTGGACCTTGCTTCTGACTGTGGCATGGACAGCTTCAGTGGAAAGATGACAATACATACTAAAATCATGATCTAGTGGATGTTATCTCACCAGTTCCCTTGCAAAAATACCAGTTAAGAATCACTGTAGCAGTATTTTCAGTCTAGGCTTGCTATTCGTAAAAAGGCAAAGTGCAGGTGGCTTTGGCAGAGATGGAGAAAGAAGTTAGTTTACTTAGAAACATCACTGCCTTGCTGATTGCTTGGCTAATAGTCTGGGTTCCTATTTAATATGCTAAAAATTGTCACACTGGGATATATATCAGGTAGCTGTACAGACTAAAGAAATAGGGTAGAGTCTCTAAGTGACTCAAATTAGTCTGGCATCCATCCCTGCCATGACCACTTAGCTCTTATCATTGTTTTGGCTGGGATAGAGTTAATTTTTTTTTTTTTCTTTTTCATAAAGGCTTGTATGATTCTGTATTTTGGATTTTTGATGGAAATAGTGGTGATAACACACCAATGTTTTTAGTTGTTGCAGAGCAATTCTTACACAGAGCCAAGGACTTTTCAGCTTCTCATGCTACCCTGCCAGCGAGGAGGCTGGGGGTGCACCAGGAGCTGGGAGAGGACACAGCCTGGACAGCTGACCCAGACTGGCCAAAGAGATATCCTGTACCATACATCTCAGCAATAACAGCTGGGGAAAAGAAGGAGGAGGGGGGGGACATTTGGAGTGATGGCATTTGTCTTCCCAAGAAACCATTACGCGTGATGAGCCCTGCTTTTCTGGAAGTGGCTGAACACCTGCCTGCCTGTGGGAAGCACTGAATGAATTCCTTGTTTTGCTTTGCTTGTGCACAGCTTTTGCTTTACCTAGTAAACTGTCTTTATCTCAACCCATGAGTTCTCGCACTTTTACATTTCTGATTCTCTCCCCCGTCCCACCTGGGGAGAATGAGCGAGCGGCTGTGTGGTGCTGAGCTGCCTGCCAGGTTGTACCACAACACCTCTTTAAAAGGGAGAGAGATGGTTGCCTGACATTGTTCCTACAAGTAACTTGTTTGGATGTGCAGTAGTTGATCTCATTCTTGGTTGGTACTTGGTTAGATGGAGTGATGTGGTTGGGTGGCCTTCTTTGATGGGATTCAGTATTTCTGCAGTACTGACAAAGTTATTCTGGGGGCTTCTGTAGAGGTTGTGGTGGGTGAGGTTTCTTCTTCTATCCACCCGAGCACACCAGTGCTCCCTGGCTTGACCCGATGGATGTGTGAAGCAGCAGCCCATGAAGCCACCTGAAGTAGCTCAGGGCCCTGGTAGCCGAACCTTGGCTCTCCATGGTTCCCAGCTTCAGAATCATCCTGGGTAGGCAAGGAAACTGTCCTTGCTGCTAAAGTAGCCTTGGGAAGCTTCCAGGTGACCAAATGACATCAGTGCTATGAGTTACTGTCCTCTGAGGGGCTAGATCAGGAGTGAGTGTGGAGAACAATGTAATGTTGGGGGGTTTCCTTTCTAAAAAAAAATTATGAGCAGTTTCCAAAAACTGACAATTCTAAGAGACTCTACTAGTGATTTTTCCAGGACACCACACCTAAACAAACCAAAGCCAACTTTATCATTGTTGTAACCCAGGGCGATTGGGGGAATAGTAATTGAGATGAGTTTGGCTTCTGTGTGTTTAACAGGAATATGAGAAACAACGCTTTGGAGAGACAGCCCTGTTTATTTTTTTTCTTTTCTCTTTCTATCTCCTCTTTACATTGTGGAAATGATGAGGAAATACTATTATGCAAAACCTTATTTGTCAATCTCCTCAAAAAATCAGGAAACATTCCAGAAAGCCAGGGAGGAGGTTCATACTAGCTTTAGCTAATCCTCAGAAAATCCGGCCTACATGACTCCACTGTCACTGCTGCTCCTTTCATCTATTCTTTATAAGGAATCCATTGAACTTTAATTAATATGAAAAATTCAGGTTTTCATCTGATTTAAATGTGACTGACATCATGCTGCTACTAAAAGTGGAACAAAGTCCAAGTGTGATGAAAACAATGCTGAATGTCTGGATTCAAGAGGGAATCTCGGAGCCCACAGAAAGCATAATCTTACAAATCTGTAACGCTGTATAACAGATAAGTAGGAGAATGCCAGAAACTCATTTATATAGATGTCTGTGATAAGGATAAGAGCGTGACACATGAAATATCTATATTATCCTCAACCTGGAAAGTTTTCTGAGAACTAATCTCACTCTTTCTAGTCAGGCTGCAGCTAGTTAGAGGCCTGGATATGAATTAATTCTGATGGAGTTCAGAATAGAGGAGAGAAATCCCGTGGAATACAATGAAATAGATCTATCTGTGCTTGAGGATGAGCATCATGGGGAAACTTAATGGTCTGAGGACTAGGTAGAATAAAATTTCAGTGCTTGTGTTTCTAAGTGCTGCAACATCTAAATTTTGATGTAATGTGTTTACAAAGTAAACATTAGTTTGAGTTAGATATGTAGTCTTGCCATGCAATGAATTTGAAGACATAAACAACTTAGAAGAGCAATGCTTAAAACCTATACATTGAGCAGACCAACCTACAGAAAAATCTTTGAGCTTTAGAAAAAGCTCTTTAGAAATTAGGTACCTTAACCAGGGCTATATGTGTTTGTGTATCTGCAGAGACCTTGTTTGAAAGTCAGAACTAATAAAAGCTCTTCTGTTTTTACCCCAGATAGGTAAACACCCCAGATTTCGTTACCTCTTCAAGCTGTAAAGATTTGAATCATCATCTCAGAAGTGACCCAGCTCTCTTTCAATAGTGTTCAACAACAAATAATATGCCCCAAACTCTTGTTGTCCTGTGATGTGATGGCTCCTTGAATAGACATTTCCAAGTGAGCTTTAATGTGATAGCTGTGAAACTCAGGAGGCACAGCTTTTCCTACCTGCACACCCCACATCTTGCAGGATTATACATCTCAAAGGAAGTCCTTGCTACCATGGAGACACAGCTAGACTGATGTTAATTTGGGTATATCTACACAGGATAACCACCCACCTCTAGATTGTGGTGTAGATAGAAACACATACATCAAAGGACACTTAGAATTATTTCCTTGGATACCTGTTGGTTTCCCAATGTGTCAAGTTTCATATACCTATTTCTACAAGGACAGCTGCTGTTATGGTTGGCTGGAGCCAGACAGAAGTGTGTGGAAAAATAAGTATAAAAGTAATAAATGAAGACCAGTGCTTAAAATGAGTAACTGAAGTCTACATCTAAGCTTTCCAAGAAGTAATCTTTCAGTTTTGTTGTACACCTGGAAATTTGCAACTATGTATAGTTTTGTTCAAAGGAAAGTAGTACTAATTGCTCTTGTGATATCAGTGGTGGTCCCTGTAGCATTGTGATACTACCTCCTTGAGCTGCATGGTCTGTTTCCCTAAAATGCAGGAGAAAAAAAAAAAGGTTTATTTCCTTGATCTTCTTTTCTTTGTAACTTCTGCAGTCATATTAGGAGACATTAAACCTGCATCTTCCATGTACTTTCAATAAAAGGAGCTAAGCCCTGATCTAAATCTTTGGATGCACCATTAATGTTTTCTAGACAAATCTCATTACTTCACTAGGATCTCAGCACATTTTAAATTAAGTAATTTATGGCATTTGCAAAGGACTTGCTCAGAGCTTTGCAATTTCAAAAAAGGCTGAAACCTTCTCCCAGAGTCCCAGAATTTTAGCAGCAGAGGGAAAGGTTAATAATGCTCATGTAGATCTAATGTTTAGCTTCAATCCAGTTTCATGCTAAAGCCAAGAGGCTTTCAGACCCAGTGATTTATCCTGTCGTTGCCCATTTGGAGCAACATGTTGAGAGGCATTGGTCTATCTGTTTCTAGTATAATCAACACTAAAGCTTCCATATATGTGAACTTGAGCTGAGTTTGGCAAAGACTTCTGAAAAAATCTCATGTTGAATTAAAAATCTAGAGATATCTACAGTATAATTCCAGCACCTTGATACAAGATGACAAGAATAATAATGAAAGCTTTGGTCTGTCACTAGGCAGTTCCAGGAACTGTTTTCTGCACACAGAGCTCTTAAATCTGAAAATTTGGTCGGAGAATATCAGTTTCTCAGGGTTTACCCTGCTTGATTCATCCCTATCATTGTTACAGAAGAACATTTTACCTGTTTAAGATGTTATCCTGCCCATATTTTGAAGTAATTCTTTTATTTTTGCAGTGCTTTCACTTATGCCTCCAACTCTGCCCACAGAACAGAACACTGTCCTAACAAAGAAGCTCTTTTTCTCCAAGACCCCATATAAAAGTCACATGTTTGCATAGAGGCCAACAGGCCAATATGGTGGAAACACATTTAGAAGTTTTGACAGTTTTTTTTGACAGTTTTTTTTCCACAACAAAAAGGCCAACTTGAACATGAAACTACTGACAAAAATAGTAATAACAATAATAAAAAAAATTGTTATACTTAGAATATGCGTTCCCAAAATCGAGCAAAGTTTTCATTATGTTCCTCAAAGGTGGGCATTTAAAAGATGGATTATTATAGTAATTGAATAAGACATTCAATCACAAAATGTTTTTTTTTAGAAGTGTCCCACAAGAACTCACCATAAAGAACAATCCAAATGCACACACCTTGAACTCTGAGCTAAGGTCTCCCATATATACATGTCCATTGTGAATACGGAAAACCTATTCCACTTGGAAGCATTTTGGAAAACTGTTGTAGGGACACTTTTCTCTCAGAATGTCAAAGAGCTCTTTCTTCCTTCCTTTCTTTCCTTCCTTCTTCCTTTCTTTTTCTTTCTTTCTTTCTTTCTTTCTTTCTTTCTTTCTTTCTTTCTTTCTTTCTTTCTTTCTTTCTTTCTTTCTTTCTTTCTTTCTTTCTTTCTTTCTTTCTTTTTCTTTCTTTCTTTCTTTCTTTCTTTCTTTCTTTCTTTCTTTCTTTCTTTCTTTCTTTCTTTCTTTCTTTCTTTCTCTTTCTTTTTCTTTCTTTCTTTCTTTCTTTCTTTCTTTCTTTCTTTCTCTTTCTTTTTCTTTCTTTCTTTCTTTCTTTCTTTCTTTCTTTCTTTCTTTCTTTCTTTCTTTCTTTCTTTCTTTCTTTCTTTCTTTCTTTCTTTCTTTCATAGTAGTGTGAATGAAGTATTATAAAATATTTTACAATCAATGGGAGCAATTTTGATTTTTTTTTTTACTTGAAATTGAAAAGTAATTTTTGGATTTTTATTATTTTCCTTTCAAGAAACTATAACATATCAGTCTTACTGTTCTGACTGTTCATTCCTGTCCAGAATGGGACAGGACACCTCAGAAGAGCATGGGGCCTAGCTCCCCTGCTGCGGGTGAAAGCCCTGCATGATGCCATCTACACACCCATTAGTGCAGTGATGTAAACTCTCCTTCCACATCTCAAAGCAAGTGATCTCACAGTTGGCGCCAGAGTCTGGAATCCTCTTTCTCCATATCCCTAGCTTCACTCCTTATACTTCCTCCTATCCACTCTGCAGCATCTTGGCCATGGTGGTCAACCGGTAATGGAACACTTTCTTGCCTCCTTGCTATGAACTGGCACTAGTTGCTAGTTATGTATCGTCAAGCAGGGACAAGCAGGGAATGTTTTTCTCACAAAAATGCTGGTTTTAGGTGATGCTGGTGAAATTAGGATTTCATGCATACTGCTCTTACAAGGTGGATGGAAAGAGATCTATTTCCAACTTCTACCTCCTGGAGCAAAAGGCTAGGCATTTTGAACATAAGTTATTGTGAAGGTGAAGACAGGACATGCAACTGATTCCAGCTGAAGTTCTGAGACAGGTCAGACGGTTTGGTCAGTGCGGGTGTTGTGATGGGAGGCCACATCTGCACAGATTATGCTTTGCAGCCTTTTAAGGTATGTACCAGTAGATTTAGGATGCTACATGCAAAAGAACTGGATAAAAACTCTGTAGGTTGTCTATTGAGGATGCAAGGTTTAGATGAGCTGGAAGTATCATCTTCTTGGTGACAACTGAGAGCCTCTTAGACTAGCTTAAAGGGTGCTCTCAACGTATACTGTAGCTACTGTAGACAGAGAGGGAACCAGATCTTCAGTGTACCACTATGGTCTTCCTGCAAAACAACGCAAAGCAATATAAACTACCTTGCTAGTCTATATGCATAAAGTTAGAAAACAGCCTTTCTTTGTGTTCGCTTAGAATTGTAAGGGTCTGTATTGTGGGAAGAAGCATTTAAGGAACTGCAGATCTTAGAGAAGCACAGATTACCTGTGGCAGAACCTACAGCAGCAGGAAGATGGTGGTTAGGTGGTAGGAACAGGATGTCTTCATATCCTATGAAAGCCATAGGTAGGAAATAAATGCTTATTGTGGTTTAGCCCCGGCAGGCAGCTAAGTGCCACACAGCCACTCGCTCATTCTCCCCAGGTGGGATGGGGAGAGAATCAGAAAGGTAAAAGTGCGAGAACTCATGGGTTGAGATAAAGACAGTTTACTAGGTAAAGCAAAAGCCGTGTGCACAAGCAAAGCAAAACAAGGATTTCATTCACTGCTTCCCATGGGCAGGCAGATGTTCAGCCACTTCCAGGTAAGCAAGGCTCGTCACATGTAACGGTTTCTTGGGAAGACAAATGCCATCACTCCGAATGTCCCCCCCCTCCTCTTTCTTTACCCCAGCTTTTATTGCTGAGCATGGCGTCATATGGTACAGAATATCTCTTTGGTCAGTTTGGGTAAGCTGTCCTGGTCCTGTCCCCTCCCAGCTTCTCGTGCACCCCCAGCCTCCTCGCTGGCAGGGCAATACGAGGAGCTGGAAAGTCCTTGGCTCTGTATAAACACTGCTCTGCAGCAACTGAAAACATCACCATTATCTTCATCAAAAATCCAAAACACAGCATTGTGTGAGCCTCTGCGAAGAAGATTAACTCTGTCCCAGCCAAAACCATGACAATGCTAACTGAGAATTTTGAAAATATTTGAGACAATCCTTCATTGCATTTCAGCTAGGTATCAGCTTACTTTTATGTTGTATATTGCTAGTCACACACTGCTCAATATAGTGCCTTTGTTTTTGTCAAGAATGTGAAAAACCATGCATGATTTTTTGGCATTAAAGTTTACTATCTATATCAGTACTATACTGAAAAACTCTTGCTAAAGATGATGCCCCACACATTGAACAGAGATCTCAGCATAAATTCACAAGATGGAGTGGAAGGTAAAATACTGCCTGCCATGCCAGCAGGAGAGCAAGGATTATAACCAGCAGTTCAGTTCCCTGTCTAGTGTCCCACTTAAGAGACTGCATTTGCTTCCCTAAACTTATAACTAGAAGTGATATCCAGCAAATACAGCACAAGTTTTTGTCTTGCCACGTTTTTTAGGATTGTTTCTGTTAGCTGACAACTATGCCTACGTATTTCGCAAGTGATGATGGATGCCCATGTACGCTGTGTTTTGTAGATTTATTTATTCCATCTCTTGTTATTACTGAATGAGTAACAGGGCTATAACAAAAATAAAACATCTGTGGTCTTTGACAGAGTGACTTAAAGAGGAAGAAGCAAGCATGCAGGATATGAAATGTAAGAGAATTAATTGAAACAGGTGGTTGCAGATAAATGGTACTGTTTAAACTTTAGCTTGTCATGGATCAGTAGGAAATTTTACCTGACTAAGGCTGTAAAAATGCTTCAGAAAGCCCAACCAAGCATTTTAGTTTTAAGTCTTTGCCAGAATTTAGGAACCTGTTCATAGTTCTCCACTGATGTTTGAGTTGTCAACATGGGAAATATTCAGAGCATGCTATTTAGAAACAGAAATTACGCAAAACCTTCTTGCATTCTGTGATTGCGCTTAGTGCCATATACTTTAACAAATTTCTCTCTGCAATTGGTATGAATTTAGACTCTCTTCATCCATTATACTGCATAAACAGATATTTCCTTGCATGCTCTAAAGGCACATAGAAAGCCCACCTTGCCGCAGAATGTGATTTATGTCTCTTAGCTTTAATTATGAACTTTACAAAGCAGGTCAAAAGATGCTTGTTGCTACTACTTTGCAATATTGGACTTTACAAAAAACACATGGATATAATATAGGAAAGAATAAATTTTTTAGACTAGAAAGAGATGCAAAGTTATAATGACCAGAGGAGCCTGGCACAGTATATGAAATATAGAAGGTGGAATAAGAAACTTAACTGAAAACTTGAAAATGGAGTTAAATAGATTTGTAAATGGGATTATTTGATGGGGTTGCCTAAAACCATAAGGGACCATTTTCAATGACACACTTTACTGTCCTCTTTCTGTTACTGCAAGTATAGCCTAGCAAGCAGTACCTAGAATAAGGCTCCTATTCATTTGGTTCCAAGTTTCTCTGATGCATCACTCAACGTCTAAGCACTAGAACAATCAGAAGTGGTACATTAAACAAGTTACATCACATGAAGTCATAAATTGTGATACATAAAGTAGGTTTTAAAAATGGCACCATGCAAAATATTAAAGAATATGATCAGTGTTTTTGGTGAATGTGGATGTATCTCAGTTTTGTGTGTCTAGCTTGATTTATTAAATGAAACTATCTGTGATCACAAAATTCCTCCAAGGCTTAACAATTAAGATCAGACCAATCAAAAAGGTTCCTATTTGTAGTGTTTCCCTGTGCTTCAGATGCCTTTACAATTTCTTAAATATGCATCCATACCTATAGATAAATCTAGCAGCAGCAAGCTCTTACTTGGCAACAACAAGAAAAAAGAAATCCAGCCATGTAAACTGCCTTTCAAGTTAAATTGCCCTCCCTGTATGCCTTTGGACACATATGAGCTCTGCAGCTGCCTGAGTTATCCCTGGCCCAAGGTGCATGCCAGAGCTCAGGCACCGAGAGAGATGTTCTGCCAGCCCTTCTCAGGCTGAAGGAGCTTGAGCAGACTCTTCATTTCAGGAGGGGAAGAGTGGCACTTGGGACTGGGTTTTAAAGGTCAAGTCAACAGTGAAGGTTAAGCCCAGTGTCTTTCTGACAATCTGAGAAGCAAAAGCCTGTGTGAGAAGATAGGCCTTCAGCATACCTTGGAAAGCCAGATCCTTAGCTGATATAAGTCTGCCAAGCTGCACTGATGTCAGTAGGGTTGTTTATGTCAGCTGAGGACTGGTCCCATATGAGCTGCAAACTGCTTGGCTGGGCAGGAAGAAGAGCAAAGTTGCTTATTCAAGTTGTGCTAAAAATCCCTTACAATTAGCTCCTTTCTGTTGAAATCTAGAGGCACTTAGCTCAAGCAAAGTGAATCTGAAGCAAGTACAATACACAGAGAGACAGTGAAATGAGAATTAGGATCCAGACTGTAGAGAGACTCACACTGCTACGCAAAACTGAAGTTGAATGGGACCAGAAAGGAACTGGGAGCAGCTATGAGCAGAGGTAGAAAAAACTCCTTAAAAGATATATGAATGTGTCAGCAGGCAGTACCATTAGGGAACAGATGTGGTTTGCAAGCCACTCTGTTGCTATGCTGATCAGGCCCACACAAGTAGGACAAATTGATGAGTTGTGCAGGTATTTGGAGTCAACCAGAAACAGAACCACTCGCAGAGCATAGGAGGCTGCTGCTGCAGACGGTTGTCGAACAACTGGACTTCGTGTAGTTTGCCAACAGCCACCAGAAGAGAGTTTATCCTGGAATCACAGCACTTATTTGCAGGAGGGCAAAGTTCAACTTCATACACAGCATTTTCTGAATTTTAAGTACTCAGACATGTATCTTACATTGTTTCAGCACAGATAATAATATGGGAATTATTTGTAAGACAACAGGACGGACAGTGCAAAATGTAGCTGAAAACATAATCTACACCGAGGGTTTTGACTTTTTCAGTGGTCATGTTGGTAAATAAACTTTTCTAAATAACTGAAACAGCAGCTGTTTGTCTTCCCAATTATTAATTGGCATCTGTACAGCTGATGGCTTTGCATAAGATCTTTTTTCAAAGGGAATGCAAAGTTCAATGGAGAATGATCTTTTGGCTGCACTTAGGGTGTTCTTGTGTGGTGCAGAAACTATGCTTTGATCCATTTGAGGAGCTGTCAAACTTTAAATGCACCCTTGAAGAAGAACTGATCGGTAATGCAATAGTTTCATTCCACAATTTGCTGACACAGCCCAACTGTATTCTTACTGCTAGAACAAGAAAAGGCAAATTAGTCTGTGGACAGAAGACTACACCTGGTTTGGCTCTGTATCCTCTCTCTCTTTCTCTCTCTCTCTGTCTCTCTTTTCTTTAAGATATTTCAGGGACAGGCTCCAAGCTCATATGGAAATACTCAGATACCATTTTAGAAAATATGTCAGCTGTGTAATTGAATAATGTGGAATGTATTCATCACGCCTGTGTACCTGGAGACACCTAGAAAAAGCATCTGCTGTCTATGTGCTGAACAGAAATACATTTTTTTTAAAAAAAAAAAAAAACAAAGATTGGCATCAAAACTTAATATTGTCTTTTGTAGTGCCAAATTTGCCTTGTACACTATTGGCCCCCAGAGCTATAAAAATGTAAGCCACCACCAGAATTATGCTGAATAGCTCCAGCTGGTTCTGTTCTGCCAGGAATACTCATGTTCAAGAATTTCACAGTGACAGGAACACAAAATGTGTTTTCTGAACTTGTCTTTTGTTATTTTAATAAATTACTTGGAAATCTGATTCTTTGAAAAGATTTTCACTTCGGTGACCTTCACCCAGAAACACATGAAACTATTTAAAATTTGATAGTTTCATTTTTTGTTGGATACAACAAGGTCACACAATAGTTCTGGAGCCCCACAAAACAAAATAAGCTGAATAGCTCCGTTGCTTGCAAGGGAAGCTGGGTCATGCTTTTATCTCTTGCGGTTTCTCATTGATGCACTATGTGACACAAATAAAGGCAGCCCACTTCTGCAAAGTGTTTTTGAGACTGATTGTCAAATGATTATATTTTTGGTTAGTGGTGTCCAGATATGAGTTGCATGCTTTTGCTTTAGTCTGGGTGACTTGTATTCAAGATTAAAGGAAAAAGAAAACCAAAACTAACAAAATTGACAGGTAGTGGAGACATAGGAAAGTATTTAAGCTAGAAATCTTCCCTGGACTGTAATGCCATGAATCTATGTACTCCTGTGAAAACAGAGTATCTACTCATCTTTAAAAACCTCTGTCCTATTTCTTTTTTTTCTTTCCTTTTTTTTTTTTTTTTTGCCCTATGAATCGGTGTTCTCAATTTTGGACATACCTTGGGCACTTGTTACCTAGAATTCAAGTATCTTCTTACCTCACCTGAGAAGACAGCTGGGAACTGGAGGACTAAGACACTGAAGATAAATTACTGTCTGTCTCCTTTAGGATGTGGTAGTACCTATGTGTGTCCAGTCTCTGCCAGGAGGCCTGTGGTGGACTTCTGAGCTCTGTTCCAACACAAATTTTCACCCCTGCTTAAAATCCTGTTTAATTCCAAAGGGGAATGCTTGGTTGTTGGCAAGAAGACTTCCTCCTCAAATTCATCATGAATGAATTAAATGCGAGAGAGACAGCTCATCCTGTACAGGCATCTCTGTTGAATTGACACCAGACAGCTTCCTCAGGCAAGAAATCGTAGAAATAAAGTGCCATATATGCACGCACCATCACGTTAATCTTTGCAAATATGTAGTTACACCTAGCTTGAAAACACCTTGCATTTCCAAGCTCTGTGAGTGTAAACCTTGTTTAGGCAGGAAGTTTTTATGGTTATCCAGACTGCAACATATGTTAACAAGAATATGGGGTAATAATGATAAAGTTTATTCTGCCTTTATATCTTTAGTCTCAAAGTGGAAAGAAATACATGATTCAAAGTACTCCATTTAAAAGATATCTGTTAGCATTACCTGTTCTGTGTGCTTTCTTAAAATGGAAATTATAGCACTGCTATGTTAATCAGGTCCACACAAATAGAATTTTCCCTAATTAGGGTGAAATTAATCATATATGATATTGGCTGTCTAAAAATTAGGTGTCTCAGTTAGCAAGAAACTCTCTCTTGGTTATCTCTACTGTTGCTGAAGAGAGGCACCTCCAGGAGACAACACATCTCAGTGTCTTGGGCTGTGGCAGTATTTCAAAACCATGGCATGTATGTGAGGTAAATTCTCTTGTGTGGTGAGCTAGTGGAATCAGGAGGTGTTAAAGGTGAAGGGATGTCTCTTTCCTTCTACCAAGAAGCAGTCAGTGTGCTACCTGACCTGTGATTTGCTTGGTATTATAAAGGACAATGTAATCAAGTTCTTGCATCAAAGACCTTGTGGGTCAAAAGTTCTGTGCTTATGAGTCATTAGAGGCCTAGGATCAGTGGAAAGTGTGGTTTTAATGAAAATAACATACCACAATAAACAGATTTAGGGTCTTATTCTTAGCATTAGGCACCCTGTTTTGAAAAAGTTGGCTTTTGCCTCTAATTTTCACAGTTTAATCACCTATTTAATACTTCATATAACTACGTCAAAGAAGTGCTGTGAGATTTAATTAATTTTTGTAAAGCCCTTCAAGATATTTAGATAAGAGGTACTATACTATATAAGTGCAAAGTATTACTACATTACTGAAGAGACTTATCACAGAAAATGTTAAGGTCAATTAACATTTTCTTGCCATTTAAGCATATATTTTCAGATCACAAAAAGAAACTGATATCAATTTAGTTAATTTCACTTGTATCCATTTTCAAATGAATGATTTATAATTGATTTAATTTGAAGTCTTACAAATCATCAAACTGGCAATAAATTATTCCGTGCTTATAAGCTTCTAACACCCTATGGTTTTAGGCTACTTTGTTTTAATTGATGTGTGTTTAAAATACACAGTATAATCAAAAGTTTAAGGATCATATGATTAATCTTTTTAAAATGACTCAGACAAAAGAAAAAAATAAACACAACAAAACAAAAAACAAAAAACCTAAAACCACCCAAGACACTCCACGACTTCTTGGAGGTGCCTGTATAGGCAATGATTCCGTGATGATTACCTGCGTTTTAGAATATCAAATCACAGCTTAATCAAAGTAGCAAATAGCTGTTTTCACAAAAATTGTTATTTTACTAGACTTCTGAAAAAGAGACACTTAATTGACTAAAGAAATTTCTTCTCAAAATCACGTTTAAGCACTTTGTTAAGCACACACATTCACTGACATGCACTACTGATTTTCAGAGAATCTCAAGGCTCTCAATTGCTATAAAATTTCATCAGGATTTGTGTAAGTTTTAGAGAAAAAGCTGCAAAGTTCAAGTTGAGAGACATATAGATCAAACTAACCACACTGTAAATCACTTCCACTACACATGGTATATTACCCTACTCTAATTAAAATCATTTGATCTTACCATCATGTTTTAATTAAGATCTGGCTTTACATTCTTGCTGTTAGAGATGCTTGAGTTAAAAACAAAAACAGAAAAAAAACAAAACCGCAAAAAAAACAAAGCAACAACAACAACAACAAAAACACTCAAAACAAACAAAAACAAACAAAAAAACCAAACCCCCACAAACTTAGTCAAGAACATTGTCATAAATAAACACGGTTAATCAAGCCACTGCTTCTAGATAGGTCATGTTATTTGAGCATTTAGTGAGCCAGATGTTTTACCAAAATGCTTATGAATCCTGAAAGTGTCAAGCATAAATGTTTGAATGAGTATATATTTGCTGTTCTCTGATTTATTATTGACTCTTCATTTACCCCTTTTGCAAAAAAAATATTTCAGGAAATCCTCAGATGTATTAGGTGACTAGCCACACATCTGGATTCTCTTTAAGTCATTCTCTCTGTACTTAAACTGGATTATAATCTCAGAAGATGCAAATATTAATTTTGTTAATAATTTTATGAGAACAGGTGTTAATACTTGTTTATATTGGAAAAATGATTGAAGTTGGCATTTACTCATGTACCACATGCATCACAAAGAGGAGGAAAACTCATTTAGTCCTGCAAAATGTTGTGATCCCCATATCTTCATTAGCTTCTCTGGAGAAACCTGAAATCCCACAAATTGGACCTTAAAGTAAAGCAAAAAATAAAAACAAAACCACTGGATTTTACAGTAATATTTAATCAGCTCTGAAATAATTGATACTAATAGACATATATCTTTACATTGCTAATTTATATATATAATAGATATAAATATATACATAATGTAAATAAATAATAGAAATAAAATACAAATATGAATATATATAAATTAGCCATGTGATAATCCCTTAATGTTGTTCTTTTACTCAGACAGTCTTGCAGATGAAGGCAGGTAAAACCTTCAGCTCATGTCCTCTGACCTTCTGTACATACCAGAAGCCATTTGATTTTGCCTGAATTAAAAGAAATTGCTGTTTTTTGACTACCACAAAGGCATCTGTACTCCACATAAAGACATTAAGGGGCAGGGGACCCAACACTTCCGTTGGTAATTTGTTCCAGTGATTAATCCTTTTCACTGTTTGCAGCAGGTACCTACTTTCGAGTTTGAATTTGGCTTGATTCAGCTTCACCGTTACAGCTTTCTCTGCTAGAATAAAAAGTCATTTAAAACCTCTGTTTTTCTGCTTCTGAAGGTACTTATCAAGTCACCTCTCAACCTTCCTTCGCACTGCGGCTGTGCATGTGGAGTTGCTCCAAGAGAAGAGCAAGGAGTTAATCAAGATAGGACAGCTGTGCACAAATTAACCTGGGAAGCTGTCCTAGGAAAAAACTATCTCACCTCTGGAAGAAATTACCTTCAATTGGAAACAAAATAATATTTTCTTGGTGAGAGTAGGTTTCCCACATTTCAAGGAGTTGTGGCCTGCAGTCACAGCCTTTTTCTCATGGCAAGCAACCTTCTACAAGATGCACGTGTGTGGACTTAGAAGAAAGAGACACTCTGGGATCTTTAAATAGGAAAATAAATCTGTTTTTATAGCATTTAAACAATCATTGTAGCTTTGCCTGTACCATGTCCATTTTTAACAACTTTTTTTTTTTTTTTTTAATTTAAATAAGGTCAAGCAAGATTATTTGGCTCTTTAATGCAGCTCAGACACTTAGCATCAATCTTATTCTGTTCCTCCAAGAGTTACAATTGTCCTTCCTGACCAATAACCTACTGGGACTTTATATTACAGTTCCTATTATCAGTTCCTATTACAGTACTATCAGTTCCTATTACAGTACAACGCTATATAATTTCAGGGTTAGTGGTTTACCAGGATGCAGCCCCTAATTCTGCAATGTTCCTCACTTCTATGTATGCAGCTTGCTTTAAAGATGCAAGTATCTGTAGGCATTTTTCTTTGAACGGACCCTGCTTGTCAGATTATTCTGCAGGATTTCCTTGTCACTATCGTTATCTATCATTCTGCCAATAATTACACATTTTTTTGGCAGCCGTATTATGTTTACTCTACATTGCTATGGAAACACAGAATTGTCTCAGCCCTAATATAGATTCCTGCAGAATCGTACTAGAAATACTTTCATAAAGCAAAACATTTCCAGTAAGTACTTTTTTCTGATGTCCAGTTTAATCTTCAGTGTTTTAATGATTTTCTGTGAAGCTATTATTTGATTACAACATTACTTGATACTTTTCAAAAATGTACTTTTCATTTATATGCTCATTTGAATACCCAGTATGGATTTTGTCAGAGTTTAGGCATGTGGGAACAACAGAGCCAATAGCCTGTTATTCAAGATTGTTGGATCACAGGCCAGCACCTTCATTTCTCTCTTCTGGGATATCTTTTTTAAAAAAAAAAAAAAAGAAAGAAAAGAAAAAAAAAGAGAGCCATGCTCCATCCTGTTATTTTCTAAAATAATAAATATGAGCAAACAGACCCTCCTGCCTCCTGTTTTCTAGGTATGGTGATCCTAGTGACTATATTACTAAATAATATCGTCATCACCTGAGACTGATCTTCTCCAAGCATGCAGGTAGATATCCACAGTAGATTTTAGAACCCCGTCTTCTCTCTATCATGATGGAGAATGGGTAGAAACTTACAAAAGTTCTGGACATTTCAGTTGATTGGGCTTCTTTGGAGATGCTTCTGTTCATGCATCAAGCGAACTTTGTGTTCCAAATGAAGGCATCACAACAGTGAGGGTGTTAGGGAAAAGTAGATGCAGAACATGGCTAGATGGGTTGGCCAGGGCTGACTGAGCAGCTCTCTCTTGCCAAAGGAAGGCATTCTGATTTTTCCCATCTTTCTATCTCCCCTAGCTGGCTCTTATTCACATGCTGTAACTGTTTTCCATATGCAGGCTCTGACATTTGTCTGAGTTCTTGATGAGACAATTCCACTCATTCAAAGAGGAAGAAAATTAGCCCAGCAAAACAATGAATAAATTCAAATAGAGTCTGCAAGTTGAGTTAGCTCACCAGGGTTCAGATAAGAACCACAGGCAGCAGAAGGGAATGGCTTGAAACACAAAAGGGAGGGAAAGAGGAGAAGAGAGGGGAGGCAGGGCCAGTACTGCAACA
>VXAL01008652.1:22898-37714 GCA_013399475.1 Chauna torquata
TTGTTTATCTTTCAATGAAACCACCCGCCTTGCAGTTGAATTGTTTGAGCTATAAATAGAGGAGCAATGCATCAAATTCCTTCAGAATAAAACACAAAAATGTGGGTAAGCAGGCAGGGTGAGAAAGAGAAGGTTCAGGTCACCTTGTTGACAATGAGAGATAAAGACTGAGAAATATTCTGTTTATTTTTATTTTGTAGAACGTGGAATAGGCAAACATCCAAACAAGCATTCCTCACTCACCCGGTGTAAGGCCACATTCAGATGATGGGAACTCAAAAGAATCTGAACTCCTTCCTTTGCTCCTTTCCTTCCTCCCTTCCTCCCTTCCTCCCTTCCTCCCTTCCTCCCTTCCTCCCTTCCTCCCTTCCTCCCTTCCTNTTGGCCTGAACCAAAAAGGGTGATTCTGTGGAATCTGTTGAAAACATAGGTATTTGAATTCTTACCAAGTGCAGATGTTACCATCTATATAAAATGCCTGACAGGATTTTAAACTCTACAGATCTTTTTCTTCTGACAAGGCAATGAGTTCTACTGGCCAATCGTACACTTTTTGCTTGGTTACTTAAACAAGAGTGATCCTTTCCATTCATTTCACACTGCTTGCCTTTCAATTTCACAGTGCCTTCTAGTCGAGTTTGTAAAGTTGCCACTAAGGAGCCCTGCTCTAAGGCTTTCCATGGAAAGACAACAAGAAATGTTCACAGAATTCACCCTCTTTTCCCACTGCAACATATCCTGGCAGATGTGTTAGTTACCATAGCAACAATTAACACTAGCTCTTTTTTTTTTTAATAATAAGAACAATCAGTAGTGGCTGAAACATTTTCAAATAAATTTCTCTCTCAGATTTAGTTTATGCAGTGTAAAGATCTTCCTGATGATATGTGCTTGTTAATATTTGAAAGGGTGTAAGATAAGGAACAGTCATCTGTGTGACTTGGCTGAGCTGTACCTTTTTGTTCTCCCTCAGAGGGGGGATTACATGACATGGGCCCGTTTCTGCTGATGTGAAGCAGGAGAGCTGAAAAGGGAGCATGTTGGTCATTTCCTACAGAAATAAGAAAAAGTAGCCCTTCAGTGTCAATACAGCATTTAAACAAGGTAAAAACTTCAAGAGCTGTTCTCTGGGTTGGAAAGGTGGGTATATCCATATAGAGAATATAGAGTGTATCTAAAGCTCATCTGTCCCCATGACCATCTTTCCAAGTCTTCACTCTGTAAAGCTCTTGGTTACACACCAAAGAAAGCAATGTAAATCTGGATCACTGCATTTGTCTCCATGAAGTTATTCCAGAATTACACTACTCTAAATAGGAGAAGAATTGAAAGATTGTTTTTGTAAAAGTAGTTATTCTGGAAAGAATCATCCTCCCCTATGTCCCTATTAGCCCAAATTAAAGCTGTTATCACTGTCCCCTTCCACACCCAGCTTAAAGCCCACCCCAGCAGTTTGGCAAGATATTTGGCAGGATTGTTCTTACCTTAGTCAAATGGCTCTTGTCTTTTGCTATCAGTCCTCATTTCTCAAAGAAGTCTCAGCAATGCACCTAAATAAAAGCTCATTTTTGTTTCTTCATTCTGTTGTTTTGTTTACTGGGAAACAGAGTGACTTGGTAAAACTGTTTCTTGCCTTGTAGCAGAACTGTTAAGAACAACCACATTGTAATTGTATATGGATAATTCTTTGAACACATGCATAAATGGAAATACGAATCTGTACTGGGGATGTGATGGAGAAGTATAGTCCTTAATTAGTTGCCACAATTCTTCAGAGCCAGGAAGAACAAGTTTTTACTGAATCCGAAGCAATCCCCATATTTCCTGCAATAACACCATGTGTCTGAAACACTCTGCTTGTATCCAACTAATATCTTCTGAAAAAAAAAAAAAAGACATCTTTTTTAACCTTTTGAAAACACACTCACTAACATACTCTAATGCTTGAAAGTATATAAGGTCACCTGCAACAGCAGCCTTTACATTTAAAACAGATGTGGCTATGTACAGCAGTGAAGGAAGGTACTGCTTTGGATTTTATGTAACAAGCATTGGTGCTTTCCAGCTCTTTGCCACTTTGTTGCTTTCAGTTTATATACAGCACTGCTTTAGAGTCAGATATTCTGCATGTTTTCATAGAGATGATTAAAAAAAAATACTTTATGCATAGTTGTCAGCAAAGTCTGGTGCATAAATATAACCACCCCTGACACTTTATGCTTTGAAGTCTCTGTTCTCTCTGTTTCCTTGCTTATTTGCACCACAGCAAGGTGAACTGAAGTTTCCAGCATAGCAGTACCATCCTTAACTTGCCAACTCATCACTTCTTGGGTCGGCTGCACTGCTTAGCGAGCAGTGAAGTAGAGCTATTCCCCAGCCTCCTCTTGCCCATGTGCTGTGCTAGACTGAGGTTAAGTAGGCTCTTGGCTTCTTTTATTGTGTGCCTTAACCCAGTGTTGAATAGCCACAGAAAAGAAATGCAGAGGAAATCCAAGTTGTAACCCAAGTCTTTAGCCTCTTGGATTTGTAATCTGCAATGTATTGAAATTTGCCAAACTGTAATGGAGAGACCGTCTTTCTGTCTGCTTAGCACTGTTAATTGCCAGGCAACTAAAAGGGGACATTTTCAAATCTTTCCAAAATCATAGTCACACAAGCTGTCTTCTGCCGTGACCATAAAAGATCAATCCTGCCTATTCCAGGTGTGTTTGTTGTAGGAGAGGAGTAGGGACAGAATCTTGGAGGTCCAGCAGAGATGTTTTGTAACAGAGGCAGTCCTCTAAACAGGCACAGCTGCTCCTCTTTTAACTGGTTAAAACTAGTATCAAAAAAACAGAAAACAAGGACAGTCGATGCAGACCTCGAAGCAGAACTGTCAATATGTCCTGGAGGCACTGAGAGTACTTTGGTTTCTTCTTATGTTCCTGTGGTGCAAAACAATGTAGTCTCATTAGGACTGAGGTGGTTTATAACCTGCTTTAGGCATTAGGCTCAGCTCCATGTCCTGGTGAAGTATACATCCGTAACCTGTGCAGAAGGTCAGAGTGGTTTAAAGTGTCCAAGTGTCCTACTGACCATAAGAATCAGACGTTCAGTCAGCAGCTTCTGCAGTGTGTGTGATAGAGGCTACTCCTTCCACTCATGCATCCAGGAGTTCATCCAGTAATTCACCTCCTTGGTGTATTTCTGATAATACCGACTCATAAATTCACACTGGTGTTCAGGGTGAAGTAAGCTTCTCTGAGAATACATAAAAAGGCTCAGGCCAGCTCTTTGGCAGGCACAAAGAGAAAGAAGAGATACACACTGAAATCTTGGAAAGAGTTACTCTTTGAGACACTTTACATCATACAGCAACATAAGACCTAGGAGGTTAGTCTAGGGTGTCAGATCTACTTGAGAAAAATGGTCAGTCATGAAAACTGGACACTCATATTGCCCTTCCTACACCGCTTCTAGTAACCGGTTGAGTCACATACAAAATCTGCAGTCTAACCATGCCTTTGATATCTTGCAAAGGGTATCCTAGCACAAGTGCTATGCCTCCATGGACCCAAATCAGTTCTCTTTCTCTGAGAAAGTGATTTTCTCTGGAAGTGACAGCTAGAATTTACAGCGCCAAGACTCTGGCTGCTTTATCAATGCCAAATGAACTAATTTTGTGTTTAAAGTTAACTAAGTCTGTTTGGATTTCTGTGTGCAGCTTTTGGGCTTGGACTTAATCCATGAAAATGAAGATAAGCAGAATAGCTCAAAAAGGAACAATGAAATATGCTGGGAAAAGGTGAGTGTGAAAATGAAGTAAAATATTTGTCAGCTGTTTTTTAAAAGCGTTTACGGAAATTTAATGGAAATCCTAAGAAAGAAAGAATGAAAGCAAGCAAGCAAGCAAAGCAAAGCAAGAGGAGAAATGGGGGCTGGGCATCTCTTTTCCCTTGTCAAGCTATTACTGTCTCTATGTGGCAGAAGGACTGAAAGAATAAAAGCAAATGTCAGATCAGTTATGCTGATTTCTGTCTATCGCAGGTATTTTTCTGGTCCTCATTATCATAGTATCATAACACTTTCCCGTCTAACTGTTTATCCTCACGACACCTCTCTGAGGCAGGGCAGTGCTATTATTTCTATTATACAGCTGGAGCGAGGCTCGGGTAATGGAGCAGATTCTTAGCTGGCATAAATTGTCAAAGCTCCATTAACTCCAGTATGAGGGGACTTCAGCAGAGCTGTGGCAGCTTAGGATCTGCCACTAAATGAATCTTCCTTTTCCCTGGAAGCTGGGGGCAGAGCAGAGAAGTCAGCCCCCAGGTTTTCCAAGCTCTTAACTACTGCTCTACCCAGAAGACCATCCTGCCTCTGTTTAGATAAACTGTGATCTTTGGACCAAGCCATGCTGGCTTTATTCTTGCAAGAAAAGTCAATGAAGCCTACATGGTATTATTCACATAAAGCCTGCAGGACACTGCTCTTTGGTTGGTACAGATTATGCATTACAGAAAGGCTGAAAGTATAGGTACACACCATGTACGCCTACGTATCTGATGTTAGAGAATTAAAAGAATGAAGCTTGCATGGAGCTGTCAAATAGCAGTCAGTGTGGGATGGGGAATATAAAGAGCACAAAGAAATGCGCAAACACACAGAGATTCTGATGTGGAATTAAAACATGATGTACTCAGAAAGTTTGAATAACAGCATACAAATTATTTACTTTCCTCAAGCCTAATTCAAACAAATCAACAAGACAAGAAAATTGAAAGGAGAAAAGCCAGTAAGCTGTGTTTCTTGCAGTACAGGTGTCTCAACTCTAATGAGTCTACAGGATTCGAGCTGGTATCATGAATATCACCGGGTGTGATTATAGCTTGTAAAAGCAGACCAGAAAGAGACGTGCCTGTGTGTGTCTTGGGCTGTAATTAAAGCCATAAGCCATCGGTAGCAAAGAGGCCAGCTGCAGCATTTCAAACCTTTCCTACCCTAGCATTAAAAATAGATCGTGGCACAATACTAAAAAATTATGTACCCAAAATAATTCCAATAAAAAAAATTTGCACATTTGATTACTATAATTGATTTTTCTTCTAGATATGAATAAATGACCCAGGCTAAATGCCAGTTCCTTGCAAAGAATTTCATTTAAGCTTCAGTGAATTGAAAGGCTCAACCAGACTCAACATTTCCAACTTCCTAGCAAGTAGCAGAAAATCTACCTGACAGTTGCCATGGAAACACGAACAGGAAGAGCTAACCACCAGCCTATAAATCCACAGAGAAACCTTTCTTAATTGGAAGGCCTTTAACCCACACATTTTTCTCATAGCTGCAGAGCTTATTTCTAAAGAGATTATTAAATTCCTCAATTGACTTATGAAGGATGCTTCCCACTATATTACTGTGCTCTGGGTTGCTCATTCTTTATATCTGTTTCCAAAATTACAAAGCAGAGCAAGGATGATAAAAGTTAACACAGATGTTTCAATGAAAAATCCATATGATGTTCTGAAAATAACTTCGATGGCAATGTTCTACTTAGGAAAAAAAAAAAAAAATAGTTCAAGGATTGAAATGGCATTAAAGAGACCAGATATCCCAACATATATTTCTTAGGGTTCTAGGACAGATTTCTTTTTCTTTTTCTTTTTTGTAATGGAAGATTATCAGTGGGGAAATACAACTGAAATTATCTGAGTAATCATTGCTTAAGTATATGAATGTTAAATATATATGAGTCAACACACACTTGCACACACGTTCTCACACCCATAGTATGTGTGCAATATAGTATAATTTATAAAGAAAACAAGAATTGAGGTTTGCTCACAGTTATACTTACTTCAAAATTTTGAAAATTTCACTAAAGTTTTAGTAGAGAAATTCATTTAAGAAATCCCTTTTTTTCATTATGCAGTTTTTGTGCCGTTGCATCCTGCATTGCCATTTTCCTAACCAGAGGTGGCTAAACTTTTCTGAAGGCTAGCAGCTACTCTGGGGCAGAGGCTGTGCCTTGCAGCGTGCTTCGCACCTCCGACCGTGCAACCCAAGAAGTACCACCATGGAGACCTTCTTCAAGCACCTGTCAGTATGCAGCTTCCCGTGCTCAGCCCTGTGTTTCTCCCCTTTGAGCAGATGTTGCGGTACAAGGAACAGCAGTGATTGCAGCACCCACAGACAAATCTGGCTTTGCTTTCAATTAACCAGCTCAGGTGCAGTGGAGCTGTGTCATTACAGAGCTCAGAGGAAACCAAAAGTCCATGCACCTACCCATCACCACGGTCAAGTTAATACTGTGTACTCTGAATTGCAAGCTACTGAGATAGAATATCTGAATAAGACAGTTTAAAGTAAGTACTAGAGAGAAAATGATCAGGTGTATGTCCAGAAAGGTTTTCTCTTTTCTTTTTTCTTTTTCTTTTCTTTTCTTTTCTTTTCTTTTCTTTTCTTTTCTTTTCTTTTCTTTTCTTTTCTTTTCTTTTCTTTTCTCTTCTCTTCTCTTCTTTTCTTTTTTCTTTTCTTTTCTTTTTTCTTTTCCTTTCATTTCTTTTCCTTTTGTTTCTTTTCTTTTCCTTTCTTTTTTCCTTTTCCTTAGCAAAATATTTTTTTATTTAGTTAAGTAGGCAGTTTCCTCTTTCTCCTTACATTATACCACATTTTATTATTTTTATTCCTCCTCTCCAAATTCTGAGAAGAATAGGAAAATAAAAAAAGATTATCTGTATTATGCACTAAGGACTATTCTTATTGTAGTCAAAGGCAGCACAATCGATTCCTGCTGATTTCAATTGAATTAGGATTCTGCTCAGTTCCTGCTTGGAAACAGATGGGGGAAGCAGGCAGGACTTTCTCTTTCTTTCTTTCTTTCTCTTTCTTTCTTTCTTTCTCTTTCTTTCTTTCTTTCTCTTTCTTTCTTTCTTTCTCTTTCTTTCTTTCTTTCTCTTTCTTTCTTTCTTTCCTTCTTTCTTCTTTCCTTCCTTCCTTTCTTCCTTTTCATCCTTTCTTTTCTTCCTTTTCTTCTTTCCTTTTCTTCCTTTTCTTTTTCCTGCCCCAAATTTGGATGGACTATCCAGCCCTTGTTTCTTCAGTAAGGTGCATCTGCATGAAAAGCTGTAGGACTATGGGGCCATAGGACCATGGGGCCATAGGACCATGGGGCAGGGCTGGTAGTAATGTATGCTCTTCCAAGTCCCCATGATGAAAACACTAGTGTAGTGGTGTGGAATGGGATCCAGCACAACATAAGAGTGAGATTTAGCTGTTCACCACCTCCACCATGCCCTGGCTCTCTATACAACCAGAACTCCACTTTGAAGCCCAAAATTCTGGAAGATCACACTGTCATGAACATCAGAAGAGGAAGGAGGTGAGGTCAGCCCTGGGGTCAGCTTTTTCCCTCTCACTGACCGGGAATACTCAACCTTTAATGAAATTTCTTCATACCAGGGGACCCTCAAGTAACTCCCACATTTAACCTGCATAGCTGGTGCAACCCCTCCTGTGCAAACCCACCACTTTGAAGAGAGTCTCTTTACTCCAGTGGACAGCTTACACCCCTGTATTGTTAAGCTCTCACATGGCATGTCAGTACCTATATAGAGGATAAACCCGGATTATTCCAAGCAGTTTAAAGCAAAACAATGAACTCTCACTTCCTGATGACCTCTGAGATAGTCCCAGAAAAAAATACGAGTTGTCCAGAAATCACCCAATGAACTTGGATGCTGGTGATTACTGAAAGAGCAGAATCTCTACCAGTGAGGGTCAGATAAGCAATATGCAAAACACCCAACAGTCAGAGGGCAAACCACTACCACTGAAGTGTTTCCACACCTCTTTGACAAATCACCTCAGTTTTAACATGCCTTATCTTCCTCCTCATACCTCTTTCTAGCCCTGGGCATCTCTTAAATGAAAATAGCTAACCACAGCAAATAATAATTGCCAGCAGTTTGTACAGTAAGTGAATAGCCAAATGGGGCTGCTTGATGGAAGAAAAACACCCTTGTTTTCACTTGTGGCATGCAAGGTTTTGAATGTAGGTATTGTGAGTTAAAGGATTAAACCACTACCCTGTTTACCTACCTGCCCTAAATGAAACCCTGAATGGTTCACATGATGTTAGCATATTCCTTACAAGAATGGGACTGGTTGAATTTCATTTTCTAGTGCCAAGTAACACTGCATAAATGCTTCAGATTGAATTAACATAATGAACACAATATTCTATTGCCCGAATTATTGTTTTCCTCCTCTCCCCATATAACTGTTATTATTATTAGAATAGTTATCTGACTGTGAGAGAATGTCTCAAGGGATAAGCTTGCTTTACTTAACAAGCACTTCTCCAAGTCCATCAGACTGACAACTGCAAGCCTACAATGAGCTTAATAAAAGTTAAGGGAAAATGATAAAGTGAATGAAAAATATTAAAGATGCTGAGAAACAAAAATATCATTGGTTAGCTATACTGCATTGATGAGATCTAGAAAGCGTCTGCTCCCTGCATCATCCTAAAGTGGTTGCAAAGTCTGCAGAATTCTACAGAAAAATCCATGACCATGTAGTCTCCATGCCTTTAGGGATTTGTAATACATAGGAGAGTTTTAAAGGGATTTTTTAAAGTGAAATCACTTTTATTTTCATTACTTTTTATTTGTATGCATGCATTTATTTTTCCCTAGTTGTCATGTTCTCAGATATGGGTGGCATGTTCAGCAGACTGATGTTTTCTATTGCTTTCTGCATGCCTTTTATGACAGGGGGCTTCACAAACCCTAAGGATGACAACTTTTCTGCTCCAAAGAGCTTGCCCACAAAGGGTCAGACTCTCAGGCCACCTAACACTCTGGAAGTATTCATTCTCATCTATGCAAGCAATGGCAGTGTCTTGGTATTTCCTTGGCTATTTCCTAACCATGTAACCCCAGATGTTTATCTTGCAGAGGTTGTTGAAATAAAGAAATGTCCATACACTCCTTTTGACCACATTTAATTACTTTTCTTATCTCCACCTCTGTAGCACTTGTGCTGCCAAGATCTTCTCCAAATTGTTTTAAGAAAAGGTGGTTCACCAGTCAACATATAGTGGTAATCTCTGTTTTTTGCCCCAGATAAGTATGGAAGACCAGAAAACTTCATGTTTTCTCTGTAAATCTGAAGAATAAAATTCCTGTGCTGGATACTGTTTGATGACAGGGGCTGAAATTTCAGCGTTTGCTCTTCTTCTCTTCTTCTAGCCCTGACTTGCTAGCAGAAACTCCTTCAAAGCAGAAGAACATGGAATGCATGATAAACACAGGAGACTAGAGTCCTGGAGGTCTCCAAGCCCAGCTCGGAACACATCACTGAATTATCTGAGAGAAGGATTCCATTGATTTCTCAGGATGAGGCAGTTTTTGGAGTTCTTGATTGTATATGCACAACTTTCCATACACTGGCTGCTAGTCCTCAGGAAGGGACGGGACTGGGTCAAGCTGCAATGTCTGAGCTGTAAGACTGCATTATTAACTCTCCCTAAGCCTTCACCTAGTGGAAATTACTGCACTCCCAGATCTGCTTTAATTCATCCACTGAGAAGAGAAGTCATGGAGGGTTGGCAGACTCTGCTGTACCATCTGCCCTTTCATCCTACCCTCCAAACTCCGTGTGGTACAGGAGAGCAGAGCAGCTCACAGCAGCCCTATGTTAACAGAGAAAAACTTCTACAGGAAAGTAATTTCCCTGTGGTTATTTCTAGCTGAAATTCAGCCATGTTGTCATATTTCAGTAGCACCAAGTGGATGGAGTAAAATTTATATTTTTGCCCATAAATAATATCATGCAAAAAATCTACAGTGGCAATTGTTAAAGGAATGAAGAAAATGTTCAGAAATAAGAAGATGGAAAAGCAATGTGATCTACATAGTGGCAATTGGCTATGACACCCAGTTTTGGTTTCCAGCGGTTACATATTTGGCTGGATCTCTATCAACTCTTGCACAGAAAAGAGGTTGCTATCTACTGTCACTAATTATAATATTTTTTTCTCAAGGCTACTGACTGAATCAGAGTTTCAGATAGTCTCCTTTTTATTACCTGACAGGTGACTTCCACAACGAGTTTACATTTCTTTCTCTTCTCCTCAACTACAGTTCAGCTTTGTTTGATATTTCCAGTGCCACTTAATACATCTTACTGAAAAGTCCAACAAACCACAGAAAAGCTTCTGGACTCCGTCTTTAAATATTTCCTTTTTATCAACAAGGTCAGACGTAAGGTTTGAGGAAAGAAGAAGCAAGGAGGCTGAGCAATTTTGCGGGAGTAAATTTTTAGTTCATAACAGAATAATTTAAAAGATGATAATGTGAAGAAATGTTAGATAATAATGAGAAAACAGTCAGTCAAGAGAGGGCAGACAGACCAATGAGAATAGAAAAGTTGGAGATCAGTAATCATTTCATGTCAAGGAATTTACTCAGGCTTTTTAAAGTCAAAGTTCAGTGACATGCACAAAAAACAGCACACACACAGGAGAACAGGAGGAATGCTGAGTGTCTTATCCCAAAGATACAAAAGATACTTCTGAAGAAAGCTCCTCTGTGTAAGTATACGAAAGGAGGAAGAGATGGAAAAAAGCTATTCACTCCTTTTGGTTGCTACAGGCTCTCTAGCATTCCTCCATTTTACTCCCAGCTTTCTGAACACTTTCAAGTGTTCCAACTAAGGAAATCAATGGCTATTGACAGGCTCTGTAATTACATTTACAAGCCAAGATTCCTAGCCTTCTGCCACTTATTTAAGCGATTACATGCCTCCTAACCTGTTTTGCTAATGTTCACCAATGTATGGATCTGAGCCAAAAATCCAATCACGTCTCAAAACACTCATTTGCATTGCTGCAAAAAGATACCATGTCTAAGGATCTTTGCACTGTTGTCCTGAAAGAAGAGCTGATGAATACAGCTAGATGAAAAATGTAGCTGATTTTTGCAAACATTCTTTCCAAATTCAGGCTGAACTTGCCATGTCTGTTTGGTTGGGACATATTGATTTGAACTAGGTTCACAAATCAGTCCTGGGAAGGGGTGGTCAGTCTTTTTGTCTAATAGAACTGTCTGTGGTTTGAATAAATGTCCAAGAGGAGGGAAAACAATATTCAGATTAAAATTTATCACACTTTCATTTTCTGCCACTCAGAATATTGCCTGAAATTGCAGATCTGGATTTTTTTTTTTTTTTGACTATGGTGTCTCAGCTGTCCACATTGGAGTCAGTTGGCATTGTATCAAACACTTTAAATAGTTCCTTAAACAATGAAAAATAAGATCATAGTTTGGTGATTAGGGCACTGAACAGGAAGCTGGGTTCCAGTTTTTAATCCATTAAAGGTTTAAAATACTTAGATCAAATGAAAGTTTTAGCAAGTACATGCCCAGTACCTCAGAGTTAACGGGTAGGTTGCACTCTGATGAAGATGCTGGAGATACAGGTGTGAAACCCTGTAAGATAAGATGAGAGCTGATACCTGCTACAGCTGCCAAATGCATCATACACCAGTTGCTAGTTTTGTCAATCTAATTTGTTGTATTTTGTAAAATTAAATGATAAAACTTGCTGGGAACAGAAAATCTGACAAAAGAAAGTGGTCTTCCATTATCTTTTAAAAACTCTGTAAATCATTTATTTATTTATTTTAGGCAAACATTCAAATCTCTGGATAAGTTTTATATTTGTTCATAGAAAAAATAAATTTTATGCTCAGAACATTGATGCATATTTTATTGTTAATGCTTTCCAAAACCACTTTGAATATCTGTTCATGAAAACTCTGTTCCTGCATGGTCTTCAGGTAAGGTGGCTCTTGTACTGATGACTGCCCTTCTGAAACCCTCAGGCTTCACCTGAAACTAACAGAAATACTTAGAACTCCAAATGCTTTCAGCTCTGAGTCATGGGAAATAGTGGAGCCCAAGCAACAGATGATCAGAGGAGCACAAATGCCCTGAATACCTGGTAGCATATGCTACTAGAATTGGTTCCTGCACTACCTAGCAACTGCTACTAGAGCTCTTTTTGCTTAGTAACTCTTATTACCTAATAGCATCTGTTGCTCAGTTTGCACACTGCTGATTCCACTTGCCACCAAGTGAAACTATTGTGTAGTAAGAAAAAAAAAATACATATTTTTGGGTTTTCATTTGCTTTCCTGTATCTAGGTTTATATAGATTCTAAAGAAACATATATGTATGTTTAAAGTTTTATTATTTTAAACATACAGAATTATTTCAAACAGGTGCCAGATGTTCAAGAGGGAATCCAAAATAGTAACATGAAGCTGAAGGAGTACAAAGCTAATTCTTATACTTGAAACTCCCTATTGCAACCAGGATGTACTGCCAATAAGTCACAGGTGTTTACACGCCATAAGCACGTGAAACAAATAAAATGTGATGTGTTTGATAGTTTTGAGACCTGTAAGTCTAAGTATGTGTGTGCATATATATTTGGCAAGTCTGTTTGTCTTTTCAGGGATCTGTAAAACTGAAAAGGAAATCACTTCTGCAGTAAAATCCATAAGAAATATGCTGGTATAAGGCAGGCTCTGTGGACTCTGCAATGAACCTCCCAGTGTTTCAGGAATAAGTATTTCCCACTCTCTTTCTCCTTCTGTTGGTAGATGCAACGTGGGAAACATGATAGTGAGATGTGTGGGGTTAGCAGCCTGACCCCAGCACCCGAACACATGTTAAGTGAAGGCAGGTGCAAAAGGGAAAGGTGAGAAGGGAAGACTGAGAAAGAAAAACACAGAAACAAACCAAGGGTGAAACAAAGACCCTCTTGAAGTCAGTGGATGTTTTACTATTGACTACAGTAGGTGTAGAATTTAACCCTAGATTTTCTGGTGGAATAGATCCCTCCCTTAACATCATTCAAGCTGCTACAGCAAGATATGGATTTGTTTCTTGCTTTTAAGCCATGTTCTTGTCCTAGGCTTGTTGTCTCCTTCATGTACAATTGTTTATATTTTTCTCCCCCTTTAGCATTACTAACCAGCCCTCCTGAAGATGGGTTTACTTGGCCTTCTTTCAATGTGAAAGTTTTCGCACAAATTTTAATGCAGCTTTTTTGAGATGGGATGCTTTCACGATGCCTGTATGCAAGAGCAGGTGTAGGCTCTCTATAACTACATCACTAACCACCTACTTTTTGAACACATTCCTCTTCATTAAACATTTTAAATTTGCCAATGGGATCCTGTCTGCTGTGGAAGGCAGCCTTCAGCTGTGCCTGGGGCTGGGCTTGCATGCTTGGCGTCTATATGGAGACTGCAGCTGATCTTAAATGTAGCCTTGGAGGCTCTCTCTTTAATAGAAAATTAAATGGCCCAGGGAATGTTTTCTGTACATTTAGCTGAACTTACTCTTTCTATCCACAACTGGATGTACGTGTGCAAACTGCCTAATGAAAATTATCCCTGCCTAAGCTAAGCCCCATTCCAAGCCCAGGAACTGACTGGGAGGATGTGATTTGGATCAGGTCAAAATCATGCCAGAGACTATGCTGGTAGTTTGATGGTAAGGACAATTGAAATACGAGTGCTTGTGCCCTGCCCTGTTAGCTTTACAGGCACTGATACAGCCAGAACACCTCTCTCTCTGCTATGCAGAAACACCTAGAAGAAATAGTCTATTGCCTTGCACTGCTAATAACAGTATGAGGAACTTGAAATTTTACTGTCTTTTTCCCCAGGTCATCAGCTGTTGCCACTGACTGGAAAAAAGATCTCCAGATTAAAAGGTGAAAAAAATACTTCTTTGAGAATGCTATTTTCTCTAACCTGAAACAAACTTTTTTTGAGATTGAGGAAAAAGTTTTTGAATTAATGTTTTATTTAGAAAATATAGCATTTTGAACAAGTTAAATAATTTATTATTTTATGTAGTTTCTTTAATTGTATTTGGAATGAAAAGAAGTCAGCCAAGCTGAACTGAATTTATAGTCTACCTGGACTGTCCTAAAACTGCACTCTTTAGTGAAAAGAATTCTGTCCAAAAGTGCTCTCCATCTTATGCAAAATTTATATTCCTTGAAAATTCAAAACATCACAAATTCAAGAACTTTTTTTTTTTTTAATCTTATACTATCTTATCAACGGTGAAGACCATTTCAAATGCAGATTAAATGTTTTTGCTTTTTCTTTTCCTGCCTTGGCTTTCTGAAGAGTTACAGAGTTGCTGTATTTCTTTACATTTCAATGACAAATTGAACATCTTAAAAAGCAATAAAATCCATTAAGAACTTCACCTTTATATATTTTGGTTTATATTGCATGCTGCACACTGTGGACAGGGAGTGCAACACATGATATTGAGTGATATTCTGATGGCTAGTCTCCATGGAAGGGTATATTCTTTGTCCTCTGGAAACTCCACTTTTTCTCTGGTTATGAGAAAATCCTCTCTTGCAGATCTGATATGGGGCTCTGTGTCATGCTAAGAGTAGTTCTCCTTTAGATCTATTGTCTTTTGTTGAGATCCTCCATCCTGTTCCCACCTCTTGCATTAAGTTCCATCATAAGGGCTTTTTTCCTATTGCATTCATATGTTGTGTTGGTTTGGATCATACTATTTAGTTAATGAGAGAGAATCACTCAGGTATCCCTTCAGATGTTTGAGGTTATATCCTAGATCCTCAGAGAGAATCCCTTGCAGTTAATACTCTCACCTCTTTAAGATTCTCCAGCTTGAGCTGTCACTTTGTTACACATCCCTTTGGTCAAGTATGCTCTACCCTATGGCAAAAACAAATAAAGAAAACTAGAAAAAACTTGAAACTAGAGAAG
>VXAL01008652.1:39668-62685 GCA_013399475.1 Chauna torquata
GGTATTTTTAGTTTGCTTTTAGTTTCTCACTGCTCTAGTTTGCTAGTTATAGTAATAAATTATGTTAATCTCCCTATGTTGAGTCTGTTTTGCCCGTGATGGTAATTAGTGAGCAACTTGCTTGTCCTTATCTCAACCCTTAAGCCCTGGTCCATCATATTTTCTCCCCCTGTTTCATTGAAGAGGGAGAGTGATCGAGCGGTTGTGGTGGAGGTCGGCTGTTTAGCTGGGTAAAACCACCACAGCAAAGCACAGGTCGTAGCTCTGATCTTAAACTTAAACTGCCACCTCTCACAGTTTTACTATTAAAGATGCCAGGTATTCATAACTGTACGTTAGTTGTAATCAAAAGAACATATAACATATATAAGAACATCTCTCTCTCTTTTTTTTTTTTTTTTCTTTTATGACTTTCTAACCTACGGTTTGGGAGATAAAGCTTTGTTTTGTTTGGTTTATATTTCATTTCACTTTTTTTTTCTTTGGTGTTCCAGGTGCCTGGTTTGCAACACATTTCAAAGAACTTAGCCTAAAAAGACGGAGTTCTTCAGATCAGAACCTGGTCAAATATTTCAGTTTTCTCTGTCACAACTTTCAAAAGCCAGGAAACAGATAGATCTGCTTTCCCAAAATACCACAATATTTGGTTATTTTCAAATGGGCTTTGAGAAAGGTCACAGTAGTCCTTTTTTTTAAGAAATGACAGTTGCTGAGACTTTGCTCTCAAAGATACTTTGTTCATACCGAACTAAATCCAGAGCGTTGATCCCTACCATATGATAGCCCAATATGGAATACAGCACCACTTTTAGAAAGCTGAATATCAGGAGCTTGTATGGGTCAGAGAGAAGAGGCAGAAGAAGAAGTCTGTATGGGAGCACATACATTTCTGTTTAATATCATAATTACAACAAAACTTTCTACTATAGGTCCTACTCAAGGAGACTGAGCACTGCAGGGTACCAAGAATGGAGCATGGAAGAGAGTAAATGTTCAAAGAAATATTGACTGAGAATGGGAGAAAAGGAACTGTGAGATACAGCGGGACCTGAAAATATTTTTGGCTTGAGTAGTATGCAACTAAACCAGAAAAAATGGGTAAGCTTCATAAATTTGAGGAATAATGCATTCCCAAGAAAAATGATACTTTGTAAAGAGAGAAGTTTCATTGGTAAGTGAAAAAAGAGAAAGAGTCCTTTTGAAGCTTTTTTTTTTTTTTTTTNAGCGGGACCTGAAAATATTTTTTGGCCTGAGTAGTATGCAACTAAACCAGAAAAAATGGGTAAGCTTCATAAATTTGAGGAATAATGCATTCCCAAGAAAAATGATACTTTGTAAAGAGAGAAGTTTCATTGGTAAGTGAAAAAAGAGAAAGAGTCCTTTTGAAGCTTTTTTTTTTTTTTTTTTTTGTGACTGATTTTAAGCTAATGAGTCAGATGTGTAATTATAGTACTTTGTCAGGCTGCATTAAAAGAGATCAGATAGTGACCGGCATCAAAGTTCCAAAGCTGTGAGAAAGGACTGCTGGAAGATACAGATTTAGACTTAGGGAAAATGCTATCAGAATGTGCCAAGCTGCAGAAATACTCAAGGCAGAATGAAAATGTTAAAAGGAAATCAAGTTGCAGCTACTCTCGACAGACTGACCAGCAGGAGAGGAATCTGGGAAGCAAGAGGTCACGGCAAAGTGAGGGATTTGGAAGAGATGCTGTAGAATAAACAGGAAGAAAATGTCAAAGAAAAAGGTGCTTGAGAAATGGGAACATGTACAGACCCAGAAAACATCCAACATTTAGAAATAAACACAACCGTTTTGCAAGAGTTTTCAGCCCAGAGTAACAGGAGCAAAAAAGAACATCTCACGACTCAATGATCAAGAGAGCAGAGAGTGACAAGGTTTGCAGGGATAGGTAGTATACTTTTCAGAGGGCCAACTTAGTCAGAAAAACAGAAAAACTCTCATGCACACCAGGTCTTCTTTTACGAGTATAGAGCAGATAGTAACGTGGAGGAGTTCTGCATAGGGATTGCCTGAAAGATGCTGAAACAAAGAATGATTTTTTTTTTCATTAAAAAATAATGAAATACCTATAAATTATAACTAAACATAGATCTCTGTTGGGAAAAAAAAATGAATGGAAAATGCAAATACATAGAGGAAAGACAAGTATAATTGAGAACACATAGCATGAAATAAAGTCTGAATAAGGCATTATGTGATCTGAAGTTTATCTTTAACTGGAACTGATCAAGTCTGTTAGAGTTACAGGAATAAAAAGGCGATGTTTAAAAACATGTTTAGCCCAAGTTTGATTCAGAGGGTGTACAGACTGAAGAAACCTAGAAAATGTAATAATGTAAGTATAAGAAACAATTATCCAGTCTCAGAAACAAAGTGGAATAAATTTGCAGGGACTGCAGCAAAAGATGAGACACTGCAGAAAATCTTTAAGACTATCAGTGTAAGATGGGAATTACAGAACATATCCACTTTCATCTTACCCAAATTTTCTGTAGGTGATGATGTAGTACTTAGAGGTACTGGATCAGGCTCCAAAATATGACAGTCTGACATGATTCATGATAACAGAGAAAATTAAAAGACAGGTGATACGCTGAGCTATGGACTGCTATGTTATGCGATTGAAGGCTCATCCCCACAAACACAAAGGATCCTTGAGGCACTAGGTCTGGCAGAGAACCCCAATACATTATTCAGAGAAAGGACCACTTGCCCCTGCTCCTAGCGCTGTCCCCAGAGAACATCGAATTCATAGCCTGGAGGTGACACTCATCACAAGTCAACAGGAGCAGCTTCTGGATCACCTTGCAGACTGATGGAGTTTACTGCCTTGGTGTATGGGGATCCGATGCAGAGGGTGAGCATCTTGGGGTCGTGCAAGACTTATTATGGAATGGCAAACTACACTTCAATGCTGAATTACTATTCCCACTAACTTGAGGTTGTATTATTGAAGAATATTTCATCAAATCAAGTCACAGGCAGAATTAGAGCTGTATTTACCAAGCAATGTATTCTAGAAATTGCTATAATTGATAAAGGTCTGCCGTTTGATAGAAAGGACTTCAAAGCATTAAGGAATTATGGATTCAAAAGTGGAATGAGACATCCCAAATATACATATTACAATGTCTGGCAAAAAGAAAAAAAAAATTAGTATGTTTCTGATTAAGTCTTTTGGATCTCAAAGAGATCCGTAATTTGTTCTTACAAACTCAGCGTTTAAAGTCTAAAGTGAAAGATTGTTTTGCAAAAAAGCATAGTTTTTTCCTGGTTTCTTTCCACTTGTACCAGAAGGAAGAGCAAGTCTTTTAGCATGCAAAAGAACTGATAAAAAGGCACACTGAACCCATATTATAGCCAGCTTTGTTGTCTGTGAGGTGCAGTTGGCATGCAGAGTGGTACTTTGCAGTTTTAGGAGGGAAATTTCTCCTTTCTCCATGAATTACTTGAGCCACCAGCATTCCCAATTCAGACCCTGAAAGACAGTGCCAGGAAATGAGCCAAGTCCAAATTATGAAGGGAGAATTGCAGAGAGAGCCCCTGAAAATAAAATAGAAATGGGATTGCGAAGAGTCACTAAAGTGCCAAAGAAGAGTAATGATGAAGACAGAGAAGTGATTCTCGGGAGCCAGACCAGAACCAGTCCTGATGGATTTACTGACCACTGCTAAAACAATGTTTGGTCTATGCTGTCATAAACTGGAATCCTGAATAATTAACTGCTATAAAACAAAAACAAAACCAAAAACTAAAACAAAAACAAAAGAAGATAGGAAAGGAGTGAAGATGGCATTGCCCCTGAGAACAGAGCTGTGGGAACAGATTTGAGATGGTAAGATAGAAACAAACAAACAAAACAACAACAAAAAAGCCCTGTTGGTGTTACAAATCCAGCATAAAGGTTTCATCTTAAGCAACCTTGACACAACATGGGGCATTTTTTTTTTTAGTCCTAAATGTGATCTAAGTTCATTTGTACTAGGAACACTGGATTTTAAAGTAATTTTGAAAACAGACTTTCTAACTGGGAAAAGTGTATAGACTCAGTCTCATGGAAATCAGGGCAAGGTAGCCAGTTTGGCAAGTGAGTAGCTCTCCTAAGCCAGAATATTTTTTGGCATCTTTGAAGGAAAAAATGCAATGAAAAACTATGGCACAAATATCTGAAGAGCAGCACCATGAGGGTGGTGGAAAAAGTTTTAATTGCGGGGTAAGAAACTGGAATACTAAAGCAAGTGATGTATCAGCAAGTGAATGGGGGGAGAGGAGGTCTGAGGTGGTAAATAAGTAAAAAAATGTGATAAAATTGAGGAAATGAAGGCTCTACTTTCTTTTTCAGTGTGGAAGTGAAACAAAGCTGCTATAAAGTAGTTGAACCGGCCATTGGTCTCTAGCTGCTCTGTGCTTGGCATAAAATAAGGAGAGAAAACAGTGACAGGGCTTGGCTGTGTTATTTGATGTTGTAATAGCTCAGAATCTTCTTAGCCACAGAAGACCGAACATTAGTCTTATTTTCATTCCTTTTTGTCCTTTCTTGGAGTCTTTTCCCCCTTGCTGAGAGCAAATAGACCATAAACCAGAAAAGCCATATGAGCCCTCCTCTCACCCCGCTCCCCTAGAACAAGTCATTCTGAATTAAATGGTGCCCACAGCCGAACCGCGGCTAGTTTGGAGCGTGTAAAAAGAAAACCACCTGAGGTGAAGCCTTTGCAAACCCATTGAGGCTACACCTGTTTTATTTCTCCAACCACCCTTTCATGCTACTGCCTCTGAGTCCCACTCTCTCCCCTTGAAAATCTTGAACAAAAGGGTGGAAGAACCTGTCATTTCCAGAAAATCTGGCAGAAACCCTAAAAGGGGGGAAGGGGGGGTAGATTCTGGCAGCTGCGGTGCCTCCCATTTCCATCCCTCCCACTTTTGTGTTCCTCTCCCAGCCTGTCAGATCACACAGGAGACAACAACAAAGAAGAAGGAGTTTTCCACTCTCCATGGCACCTTCCCTGTCACCCTTGTAGGAAGAGGTTATTAGAGTGAGAAATTGTGCAAAGCCAAATCAGCAAAACACAGCTATAAAAAGACAACAGAGCCAGCAGAACGGGGAGGAGTAAGTGTGGGGAGAAGTTAAATAACCTATTGTCTGAAAGAGAAAAGAAAGTAGATAAAATCACAACATGGAGAGAATAAAAAAGCCTCAAGCAGGGAGGTGCTTAAAAGCCAGAGCTTTGGCAAACAAAGCGATCTATAAAGGCATATAGAAATCCATCCTCTGCATTTTTAGCTCTGTTTCATTTCACCTTGTTCTGGGGACTGTACAGACATTACTAAGTTATCAAATACCTCTGTTTTCTTTTTTTTTTTTTTTTTCAGTGCAAAGTACAGTTTAGTGACGGAGAGAGGAAAGATAATAAACTAATCTAAACGAATGCTGTACCTTGTTTTCAATGGATACAGCTATGCTAATGAGTAGCTTATGAATGAAATGGACCTAAAATCTTGAATGCAGATGGAGAACATGCTAGTATCGATACGATTAAACTCTCTACACCTCCCAAAACAGTATGGTCCCATCCAGATTGCTTACTTGGATCTGTCCCTGAGCTGGGCATGGGCATTCTCTGTCAGTGCTAGTGTGCATGGGTCAAAAAGGGACTGGACAGTATCCCCATACAAAATGGTACGGACAATTATTTTGGAGCTTCTTCCAAAGTCCTGCTTTATTTACTAGTACTGAAGTTAATACAAACAGCAATACAGAACACAGTAGAAAAGGAGGGATAAGAAATATACTCCAAGATATGGAAATGGAAATCATTAAGAAGCAAAACTCAGAGTGTTTAAGAGAAGTCAGGGTGACCTGATATGCCTGAATTACAAAAGAACAAGAAGCTGCAGAGCCAATAGCACTAAATCTCTAAGGCATGGCTAGCTGAAGCTGTAGGGATTATTTTCCGAAAGTAGAGAGGAAAATGATCCAACTCACTATAGTATAGACACATTAGTCCTACCTGAACAGTATCAAAGCCTTGAAACAATTCTCAAAGGAAAAGAAAAACTAAAAATATTCAGAAAAAAATGGGTACAGAGGAAAACACTATTTGGAACTTCAAAGAAAGATCTTGCTGGAGTAATCTGATTGGTTTTCATTGATAAAACAAAAAACAACACAGCAAAAAATATTTCCTCAGCAATGGAACATGAAATTCAGCAAAACTGTGAAGTATAAAACAGGGATATGTTAAACTGGGAAAAGGACAGAGAAGTGTGGGGTTGCCCACAGATCAGTCAGCCAATGGGACTGCAACAGGTACTTCTGACACTAGAAGCTATCAGCCTGGAGGAAGGCTGATAGAGGAGCCTTGGGAGCAATACTGCTTAATACTTTCACTAGCAATCCTGGCATGGAAAGTGAAAGTGCATTAATAAAGCTTGCTGGTGATACAGAGAGGTGCAGAGCATCTGCTAACAACAACTGGATGAGTCTGAAAACCGGTCTAATAGAAATTGGATGAAATTCAATAGTATGGAGGGCAAGTGCATGCATCTGGGGACCAATAACAAAAATTCTTCCATAAATACAGTGCTCAGTTAGAAATGATCAAGGAGGAGAAGGATTTTGTTGGATATACTAGTTGATGACAAGGTTGTAAGTTGATGTGGCCTCAAAAAAAATAAAAAAGCTATTCAAACATTTGTTATATAGGGAATGTCACTGAACAAGGCACTGCTGAGACTTTAGCAGCATTCTCATATCTCAAAAAGAAGAAATATATTTCCCAATTACAGAGGCAGAGCAGAAATCTGAGGAAATTCAGCTCTGGGAAAAATTTCTTGAGTAACTGAGTTGAGTCCCTAATCATCCTGGGGCTTGCTAGTTCATTCTAAAACTGTTTTAATAAGAGTTGTAATAGTTGTAATAGTTGTTTCTCTTGTAAAAATGTTGCAGAGTTTACTGTGCAATATAAGAGTATAAATAAAATCTAACCATGGTTTGATTACAGGAAGCCCTGTTTCCTATAGTACAGAACACCCAACAGGTCTTGGGAGCCTCGAGTCTGAGTCTTGTCTCTCTTATAGGTCTACTAGATGACTATGGATAAGTTATTCTCTTTTGGTGATGATTTCCTATTTGGGAAGTGAAGATAATGATACTTTATTACCTAAATAAACTTTTTGGAGATTCACTGCTAAAGGGTAGCCTCTTAGGTATTATTACTTTTATTAGAACTGCAAATATCTCAGTTAACTCCAGAGAATTTACTATAACATTTACTTATTTAAAAGGCTTTATTTCTTAAACTTACTTCTTGTCTAGCAGTCAGGATACTAACCTGGGATATGTCTATGTCCATCCAAGCAAACAAAACAGGTCTGTGGCTTGAGAATGGCCTGCAGTCACCATGCAGCCTACAGCTTTGCCCCTCATGTGGTTTTGACCAGTGCTAACTAATGTTTTCCCAGATGATACCCAGTTGTCCAAGGGACAGTATGTGAAAGGGACCAATCTCCATAAGCTATTTGGATGTAACCACTCTCTTCTGTGGGTACAAAATGGTCTGTCTGTACAAGACAGACAGGGTGCATGCTTGGTCTTGGTAGCAGAGAATGGTCCCTTGCCTGTTTTTTTCAATTATGTAGATACTACCACAATGTCCAATGGTTGGCATCACAGATAGCAAAGTCATGATGATGTACCTCAAGTCTTCTCCTGCATTCCCTCACTTTGCATGAGGCTGAAGGAGTGGCAGATATAATGCACCAGTCAGTGTGTGCTGCTCAGCTATTACATCTCCAGGAAACTAAATTTCTTGATTGCATTATTGTGTGCAAGAAACCTTTAAAAAGTATTGGAAAACAGGAAAAGAGAGTGTGACCAATGTCAAAAATCTCCTCTATTCTTTATGCATGGGAGTAGCTTTTAATGCCAGGCCTCAAGCAAGAGACTGTTTGCCTAATTACCAAAGAAAGTGAAAACAGCTGCTGTTATAGACTCAAAGTTAGAGGCAAATGGTGAACTGAGGCATGGAGAAGTTAAGTGATTTGCCTTAGGCCACAGAGGGAAGTGGTGTCAGACCCAAGATTAGAAATCACAAGTTTTCCTCATACATTTCTAAGCTCAGATCATGAAACTGTACCATCTGGACATGCGTAGATGCATATTGGGATCTGCCTATCATCCCTATCCATCTCTAAAATAAACTCTTATCCTCTTACTGTTTCACATAATTTCCAGGCAAATGCCATTTTATTTAAGTGTAGTTTTTACACAACTAATATTTCAGAAAAATTATTCAGGATTAATGTGGTGCCACAGCCACTGGAAACATTATAAAACAGCAAGTAAGGATTTGCTTATTTTTAACCATAAACCAAAAACTTTAGTGCAAAATGATTGAGAAATAGACAGGACTCTTCGGCAAGTTATCTTCAGCTGGTTATTGAAGTAGCATTTTTTGAAAGATGGGAAGGAAGTGAAAAGAAGTGAGATAGGAAATTTTTGTACCACAGTAATTTAGCACAGAACAGTCACAAAAAACAACAAAAACAAACAGAAACACCTAAACAAAAACCCACACCACTGCTAATACAGTACTACAGCACAAAATAAACTCGGAAGTAACACTACCTCAAAACACTCTCCAGAGTAACATAACATTTTTATCCCTGCTATCACTGTCAAGGGCTTCGCTGTTCCAAAACAACATAAACTCACATGAAAAAGGTCTTCTTGGACCTGTCTTCTCAAGCTTTCTGTTCTAGTTTTGCTTGAGACTGACGTGCTTAGGCCTCTCTCAGACTCATAGGCACTGGCAGCCTTTTGTTATACAACGTTTACAAGAACTCCTCCATTGCCAAAAACTGTTGAGATGATTTTTCCTTTATTTTTATTTTTATTTTTAAAGCCCTTACTTCATGGCTTACATGCTGACATGTGATTGCAAAAACTTTTGAATATGAATTAATTTTTTAACCCTCTTCTTATGGATGGGGGTATTTTTGGTTATCCTGTTTGGATAACAAGGGAGATAACTTAGGGGTCTGAAGCAAACACAAGCAAGCTTTAAAATCAGCACTTTTGGCATTAAAATAATCTAATTCCTGTAATTCAGTTCACTGCATGATGTAAACCTACTTACAGACCCTACTGTCGTCTAAGGGGTCTTATGCAGACCACAGAGGTATGTAGCTTGAAAAATCTTATGTGAGCTCTCAGCACAACACAGGTTAGATGTGATAAATTGATGACTGGTGTCAGGATCTCCCCACACTGGAGAAATAATCAGTGACAGCCTGGCAAATGTGACAACATAGCAGACTCCCTGAGACAGAGGGAAGGATGCAGCTGGAGAAACCAGTGAGTCTTTGCAGGTCTCTATTATCCTATCTGACTGATACATTTCCAGACAGCTTGTGTGGGTATGAGAGGCATACTAACTCTAAATGTATTGCTCATTTGGGCAAGTGCATGAACACCTGCAAACACATATACACACCATCTTTGATAAACACAGGTATATAAACCCAAGTTCCAGGATGTAATCTCAATGCAGCAAAGTGCTTAATCAAATCCCATTGCAGTATCAAGCTGTTGCTTAAGAATTTTTCAAAACTGTGGCTAGTAGCATGTATCTTTATCATCACGGTCAGTGTTTCTATTGATTTCAATAAGCTTTAGGTGGGTCTCTTGATGTCAATATTCTGGATCTGCCTCCTGAGATGACATTGCAAAAACAAAGCATACAGATTTCTTCTCTCCCACAGTTCTCAAGAGATAAATTCAGCCAATCACTGGATCACGAACACTGACACACAATTTTCGTGTAACAAATTCCATGAACTAAAGCATTTTGTGAGTCAGAAAAGCAGTGTGAAAAAGAAAAAAAAAACAAAACCCCGTATATATATTCCTCATCCTCCAAGCAGAACATTTTTCAAACTGTTAAAACATTTTGTAAAATTGCTCTTATTGTTCCAACATTTTACAGCCTCGCAAATGCTTATTTTCTGGTGTGGGGAAAATAAGAAAAAACAAAAAACCAAAAAAACAACAAGCCAAACATTTTAATGTTTATACATTACCTGGCTTGATTTAAAATGGATTTACTTCACACATAGCCTGAGAACTTAGAATATTTTTAATGGTCTAAAGGTGCTCAGTGACAGAAAAATGATATGTAGCTGCCTGCCTGTGACAACATGTTAGTAATTCTTCTGGGTATTGCTACACGACTTAATGCTACATTCTGTAGCAACAGTCCCTTAGAGGGTATTTAGAGTGTAGGTACCTAACTTAGGAGATTTGTATACTTTGGCTCCCTTTGTGATTACAGGTGTGAAAAAGCCTTCTCCAGAGAACAGTTCAGAGGAGAAACGTAGTTTAAGTGCCCTGAATATGTTAGAAAAATCATTCACAGCAACCACATTAAAGAATATCCTGAATTGCAGCTATTATTTGAAGGACTGGAGTGCAGGCGTGAAGCATACAAAGGTGAGACAAAACTTTGTTCTTGTTTCTGGACTAAATCTCTACTACTCTTGAGAATGTCAGGTGGTCTTTAACAATTATGTGGAATATCAACATTCTTGTTTTTTAAGGAAGTTGTTTTGAGGACTTACTATTGTCTATGAAGTGTTTTGTAAGGTTAAAGTGCTGGAACATAGGTAGATAAACCTCATGATTCAAGCAAAATGTCTCTATCATCTCATAGCATCCACTCCAGAATGACAAAAGGCAGAACTGAAGTCACCTAAATCTCATTTGAACCTCCAGCTGCAACGTGCTATGTGAAGCTGCAGCTTAATCTGATGCTTCATCTTTCTTCAAAGAAAATATTTATCCATTGCCTATTTCCAAATGCATAGCAATACATCTTAAGGAACATGGCTCATTTTTTTTCTACAAGAAAAAGAAGTGCTCTTGTCTTCTCCAACAGCATTTTTTTGTAAGTAATAGAACTGTTGTCACCTTCAAGATTCAGAAAATCTTGCTCTAGCACAAATGGAAATCAAGCCATTTCCTAAATGTGCATGTCAGGATTGTGAGCTCTGTGCAAGCATGTACGGAGTTACTTGGGTCTGCAAAACTTAGCACAAAAGTTTTTCCTCTATTTTTTTTTTTTTTTTTGAGAAAACTGCTAAGCATGTGCTAGTGATTATGAATTCAGTGGTGTTTCAGCTCTATCCTAAGGCCCCCCTTGTTATAAGTATTTTGTAATGCTTAGTCCATATCTCTATGAATTTACTGACTGTACTTTGTACATAGACGTTTACATGTATAAGAGCTTGCTTGCATAAGCATTTCTGACATCTAAATAAGCCAGACAGAGTGAAAGTGGGATAAAAAAGTTAAATACAGTCTAATTTAAGAGAAAAATCCATAAGTCACACATTAAAAAAAAAAAAAATCCAAAAAACTTACACAATTGGAAGTAAAAACTGGATATACTACTGAATGAAAAACGTCTCAAAATGTATTAGAAAATGTTGTTAAATCAAGTATATCTCTGTTTGAACCATACATCATCAATGACTGAAACAGTCTAATATAGTAAATGACATACATCACCTGCAAAATGAAGTACATCACCTAGTAAAATAACAATCTGTGTGTACGAAAAGTAACTCTTCTGCAAATAAATTAAATGCAGAACATGCTAAGCTGATGCAGCATTTACTGAATTATGCACAGGGAGGACTGAACTCATTTTACCAGCTACTGAATCTGAAACATGAAGTACCGAAACTGATACAGTCCATCAGACACATCAGCTTTCTGGGAAATGCCAATCATGGGAGCAGGTTGGAGCTGCTGTCAGAAAATGTTTAGGTCAACAACTGCTCTGAGTAACAGCCATTTGCTACAGCTGATGGCAAAGGTTCAGGAGTAGGGCATGACTGCCAAGATCTCAAACATCCAAAGTTTGATATTCATGGCTATGGGAGTGTTAACTATAGAGGCAGAGACATAGAAGGATCAATTTAAACATTCTTTAACTTACTAGAGTGGGAGAGAGCAGCCTATTATATTTTTAGCTCACTGAAAAGCAATAGTAAGATGAACAACTGCAGGTTTTTAATTTTCTCAAAAAAGAGAGAATCACCCATTTGTACACATAACATTTGTGCCACTCATATACAAATTTTGCCTCTTCCCACACCTTTTGAAATTGATACATATATACACAGGTATGTATAAGTATATAAAATAATGCAAAAAAAAAAAAAATAGTTTTGCGTTCTCCAAAGATAATGGAATACCGTGATGTTTCACTGCATCAAATTGAATGCAAAATGGTTTTCTACTCTAGTTTTTGGAAGGAAACCAGCAGGTCTGTAACTGTTGCCAAGTAGGAATTCAATGCTTGTGCTCAACAACAGCAAAGGCAGCCTGTCAAGCAGACCTGTCCTCCCTGTTTTCATGCAATATACCCTAAAGAGAGAGAAAAAAAGAAGATTCTGGGGTCAGTTCTATTCTTCACATCACTCAGTGGCCAGTTCTGTTGAGCTTTTAGTTAATTATTTTTTTTGTTTGTAGATATGGAGTGCATGTATAAGATGGGTTGGTTGTGTGGACCAATTAACTAGTGCTGCTTTTCCTCCAACAACAAATGCTGTTAAATGTAAGTCAGAGTCAATCCAGTAATATCTGTGACTACTTAACTGATCAATAAAGCTGGAAAATATCAGGGCTATCATCTGCTGAGAGACAAAATTCCTAGATCCCAAATTACAAGCAAGAGGCTCTAACAAAAGTGCAAGGTGTCGTGAGACTACACAGGTCTGTCCCCAAGGCTTCTAATTAAGATTAATACTGTACATTTCATCAAAGTAAATTAAGAGTAATTCCAGTGAAGTGGGGGATGCTGAAGGGATGTGATAACCTTGAATTAATTTACATTTAAAAAAAGACCTGAAGGAGGAAAACAAAGTTGTTTGTTTCTATGGAACAAGGAGAGCATGTTTTAAAGGAGTTTTGTTTTTTCAAAATTCAGAAAAGAGCTTAATCAGACTTCTGGCATCTGTCACATTAACCTAGAAGTCTCAGGATAAAAGACATTTTACCCTCTCTATACTTCAGACAAAATACAGCTGGGAGAGCAGCTGATTCTTTCAGAACACAAAGAAGATCCTTTTGAGGGCCATGGATCCAGCTGTGGATTATGGGGCAGTTTGTTGTCCCTCCCAAAGCCTCAGCACCAGCCTGGCAATATTCAAGACAGGCAAGATCTCTAGGAGGCTGAAATATGTGACTGCAGGAGGCCTTCAGCACCTCCAGTGACTTGACAAGTAAGGAATGAGTCACCTTCCTCTTGTGATGTTACTCTGTTTTAATTATTGCTTTATTTTTGCAGTAGAAATTTGCAGGGACAAATAACGGGAAGTTCTAGTTGCTGCTAATTTTTCAGGCACAGTTTTGGAGTTTTGAAGTAGCTAGGCACCAAAATACCACAGGGATAAAAAGATGCTAAAATGTCTTTGAAATACTAGACTTGAAGCTCATTTTAGGCACAGCCACTGGCCCAGTCTCTGGGAGAGAAGAAGCTGTGAAGGAGATTGAGATTCTCCAAGCCCCAATCTGCCTCGTGGTCCTCTCCAAACCCAGGGGAGAAGCACCACTTGTGCTGCACAGAGCTTCTCCCACAGCTTCAGTTCTGCTGCTTGGTGAGTGCACGGCAGTGGGAGGACTGGAAACATAAATCTGCCTCATTTTTAACAAGAAGGCACAATGTGAAAAGGAGGAGAAGAAGGATGGCTTTCATTCAGGAAGGTGAAATATAACCTAGATAAGGAGGAAGAGCTGGTTGTTGTTCAGTCTTGCTGACAGGTAAGGGGGGAGGACCCAGCTCCTTCCAGGACTGAGTCCAGAGAGAGCACCAGAAGCCAATCAAATGAATGAGTTGGATTATACATTTCCATTTAACCAGAAGCTAGACACATCCTTGGCAACACAGAAATGGATTTACAACTTTTAACAAGCAGCACTTTGCAAAAATAAAATGACTTCAAACACAGCACTAAAGCCTTTCTCAGAAAAGCTCTAATGTAAATTTTATATGGAGCACACTTCTGTACACACATTTGTTATTTGCATTTGTTATTTTATTAAAAAGCAGAGCCTAATCAGGATTGTCTACTTCTGGGGAGAAAGAGAATGAGATAAAATATGAAATAACAGTTGATTCAGGATTCCTACCCACTCAGGAGGTTTCTGAAATCTGCCATTTTCTACAGATTTATATATTAAAAGTGCCTGCCCCATCATAATCACTTAACATGCTTTAAAAAGCACATAAACACAAGGAGTGCTTTTATTATAGCATATGGGAGAGAGATTCTTCTCAGCATTGGTCCAATTTTGCTTGCATTATAGTCAAATGCTAAATGTCCCATGGACATCAGGGGGAGTCAAGCCTTTTGAAAAAACTGCTCTTTATAAAAAAGCACAAAGCAGAAAATTTGCAACAAATATAGATTTCCAGTAAGCTAGGGATGAGGTCTAGAATCAAACAAATAATATCATAAAGTATCTGCTGCCATGGGAATTATTTTCACTGGCAAAAAGCAGGACACAGGGTCAGGTGGACAGTTTGCCTTCCCAAGACATATCCAGGAAACTTTTTCCTTTTGATAGCCCTAATTTTGAAGAGTTCTGTATCACCCCTCTTATTCTTCCTCCTATTTCACTCCTCCTGCACCCACACAGAGGACTTCTAAATCCCAGCAGGAGCTTGATAATATCTTCTCCTATTTAATTTATATTTCTGCGGAAGGAAATAGCAGCAGCTGTTAGCAGCTTGTGGCCGTATGCTGTATGAGGCTCTCTTTGTAGTACCTAATTGCACTGGAATACACAACTTAACTGACAAGCATCAGAGAAATCACACTGAATGTGTAGAAGAGGCATCATCCTGGTCAGCCCTGGGTGAGAGAGTGGACAGGTTCAAGGCTCAAAGTCTCCTCACTGGCAAAGGCAATTGGGATCACAGCCAATCTCTAGATCCCATGGCTTAGGTTTCTTATATTTAAAGGCCAGTGCAATGTTAAATCATTTTATGCTCAGATTAGATTTCACTCCTCTATCACATCCACTGCTCTAAGACATCTGGTTTAATGTATTGAATCAAGCTTTTGGCACCACCATACCCAAATTATATTTTATGGCCCCAAACCCATTGGTTCCTCTGCTTTCATGCATAACACAAAATTATACACAGTAATTCCTGTGTTAAACCTAATCAATGACTTCTGGCTGAGCTAGAGAAGATCTTTCAGAAAGATAGCGACGTTTGATTTTAAAATCTTCAAAGGGAGGGAAAGCCAGCACTTTTCGTATGTAGCCATTCTGATGGTTAATTAGCTTTATTGTTAAAATCCTGCCCTTTCTCTGTTGCCTTTGTCTTGCTTCTACTTCTAGCCCTGGGATTTCGCTGCATCTCGAGTATTAGATTAAACGTATTTACAGAAAGTCATGTAGTCAAGGCTCTCCCTATAGCACAGATTTTTTGAAGTTCAAGTTTTGTTGCCTACTCTATGAGTAGACAATTTTTGTGCAGGGGCTTAGGATAGCATTTCTGCCGTTGTGACCAAAGGCTACCTGTTGGTAAGAAGTACTGGATAACAGGGTGTTTGGTTGTTTTCTGCTCTTCACTTGAAGCTGAAAACCAGATATAGCATGAAGGTTGGCCTACTCAGCCTAACACAGACGACAGTGTCAGGCCCAGCTGGCTCAGAAAGGAAAGCCAAAACTGCAAATTACAAATAGACTATAATTTGTGTTGCGAATCTGAAATCTGATTAGATAAGGAACTGGAGGAAAATGCCTGGTTCTTTTTATTCTTCCTTTTTTCTTTTCTTTTCTTTTCTTTTCTTTTCTTTTCTTTTCTTTTCTTTTCTTTTCTTTTCTTTTCTTTTCTTTTNGTGACTAAAAGCAATTAAAATATGCCTCGGTTGCACATTTAACATTTGGACTTTATGTTAATTACCTTTTCCTGAACAAACTAAAAGAGAATGCATTGACGTGGTAAGTTAAATGGCATGTAACTGAAAACAGAAAAGGCAATTATTTCTTTCCACCTCCTTACAATGGGTCTAAAATAAGAGGATAATCTTAACTGAGCACACTGGTGAAAATAATGGGCATCTCCCTGGTGAAAAATCTGTTGGGTCATTCTGGATTTCTGTACAGATGAAGGGAGATGAAGGTGACACAAGTATTAGTTTAGTATCTCTAAGAGATTTCAGAGTGAAATCCACTACTTTTTGAGACCCTTTCTCATTGGTAGAAAAATAGAATACATTTCTTCTTCATGCAGATATCAGATGGGTGCTTTTGAGAAACTCAGATATTACAGTGGCCACCTATCTTGGAAGACAGACAGAATTTGGAGTCATCCACCACAATAGCCTTTGTGAAATACATTTTGTCATTTATTATTGGTATGGCAATAACATCTAGATGTTGTGATAAGGCATCCACTATGTGGTGAGCTCCAGGCAGCGTAATGGAAAAAACGTGTCTCACTATAAAAGGTTTGTTGCCTGGATTTAACATGAAAGACAACCAGTGGATTTGGAAAACATGGAAAAGTAAAAAAGAGCAGCAAAATGATCATGCTTAATGTGGTAAGCAGAGATCACAGTCAAAGCTGCAGAAAGCTATCTTGGAGACCATTTGGGGCACTTGCTCCCTTTAGTCCATGCAATGCCTCTATGGTCCTTTTGGTAGACCGGCTACAGCAGACACAGCAACATGATGGTTGTGAGAAGTCTGGATGGGCTGGGTTTGCTGCACTAAATTACGTGCAGGTTTGTACAGGTTTTTGCAAACAGACGTACGCTGTGGGGCTACCATGTTTGCAGTTCTCAGTTTGAAGGTCCTGCTGTGCTCACTTGGTGGGTTCCATTGCTGTCATAGGTCTGGCATGTTAACAATGTTAAGCAGCTTTTAGATGAGACCTTTCTCCCATCTGTCTGCTTGCCATAGAGCAGTAGGTCTGTCCGCAAAAGGTTGTGTGGCTTTACCATATCAGCAAATCTTCACAATAGATATAAGTTTTGCTCAGGCTAGTTTGGGCTCAAGTCCTGCAAGAAGAAAGTAGAGACTGCAGCCTTCACACTTCTGAGGTGAGCTGGCTGCATGTAAGAAAATTTATTGATATATTGACATTACTAATGCCAAATCTGCGAACTAGGGTAAAAATTTCCAAGTACTGGTAGGTGAATGAAAAGCTGTGTGATAAAATGAAAACAAACAAACAAACAAACAAATAAACAAAAAAAAACAAACAAAACCAACCCAACCCAACCCAACAAACAAACAAACAAAAAGTTAATTTCACAGGTCATTTTCCAATAAGCAGGAAAAAAAGGGGACAGGGAGAGAGAGAAGGAGACATATTCCTTGACTCATTTCCTTGCATTACATGTCTGAAACCACATTGTAAAGTCAGAATGAACTTGCTGTTATTTGTGGAATAAAACTGATTTGGAGAGTTCTGTTCCACTGGAAAAAAAAAAAAAAAAAAAAAGACAAACACAATGTTAATAATAAGTAGTACTTATTTTCACATAATTTTCAAGTAGGCTCTCTTTTGTGTTCAGTTGAGCTATGGATCCAGATGGCTTTGACATCCAATTGAAATGCATAATACACAATGCACAAAGATTAAAGGACCTTTCCTAGCAAAATGCTCGAGAGTCCTTCAACTGCCGCTTGCAGGTCTTATATTTCTTACTTAATATACCATTTTTTTACTCCTGCTTACTCTATATTCAGCTGAACTTAGCATCATGCACATTCTATTTCTGCCCTTTTACATGTATTTAGCTGATAAATCTAAAGAACCAGCAGTCTGGGAGAGTGAAAGTGCAACTACAAACTGTTGAGAGTAAATGGCAGTGTGTAGCACTTTGGTCTGGGGCAATGAGAGTTCACTGTAACAGACCATAAATTGATAGAAAGGTGTTGGCAGTTTACAGTTGCTCTGATAGCTGCTATAAAAGTATCTTTCTAGGTGCAAGAAACACTTAATGAAATGCCCTGACCTGTGTTATGTAGAAGGCTGGATTAGGTAACTGTAACAATGCTTTCAGAATTAATCTATGCACTATGGATATTGTCATGAAAAAGGCTTATGAACTTAAATGGAGAATGCTGACTTCCCCCAGAATGAAAAATAAAAAGCAGACTGTAAATCTCTTTAACAGGACATTGTGTTCTATTATCTAACTTAAGAAACTTTTATTGAATTCTATACATCTCTCAGTTTTGGATTTCTACAAAACAGTCTTGGATTAGCAAAGCATTTCCCAAACTGGAGAAATAAAAAATGGATTGATAAAAATGAGAAATGACATATAAAATTACTAATTACAGTAAACCATATTATAGTACAGGATTTACTGGGGTAAATTCTTCTCTATGTCACTTTTATTCACAGTGTCAATAAAGGTAGAAATAGGTGAAAACAGGAATTACTTCTTTAAGTTTGTAGGAGAAAGCACTTTTGAGAAGGCAATAGTTCAGAAGTTTTCTGTTTAAAGAGTTTAGTTTTACCAGTAAAAACATTTTCCTGACTATAATGAAGATCCTTGTTACATATTTATACAAAGTAGTACTCTATATTACTTTCTTTGCTCCATTGACAGAAACGACTAAATTTAGGGAGTCTGTCTGAAGGTTTCATTAATATCTGAATACTACCCAAAAGTTAGTATCACTGTTGTAAAAGAAACCTTCAGTGTCTGCAATATGCAGGATGGCAGTGAAATGAAATTCATTTCTCCTCTAACCTTGTGAGCATATCGACAATGTTCTGCATGATTATTTGAGATTTCATTATTAAAATGAATTTTATTAAGGTTTTATACTGCCATCTAGTATCTGAGCACCTCCCTTATGTATTCAGCATTAATAGTGAAACGCCTTCTTGGGATTTTTGGAGTATCAGTCTCTTGGCTTCTAGAGAGGGGAAGCTCTAGATCCAATTCAAGTGATTATTTTGGGATCTAAGAATTTTTCTTACCATCTGAATGATACCACCTGCAAGAATCATTGACATAGTTTTGCCATAGGGCTTTTAAAAAACAGGGGCAACATCTTTCCACAGTCTACACAAGTGAATTTATTAAATCTTGCAGGATCAAGCCCTAATTTTATCAAGCCCATATTAGGTGATTCTGATGGGATTTTAAAGATTCCTATGCATCATTAGCTTGTGAAAAGCTAAATGACAAACTGCATTTTCTAAGGTATGGGTGTCAAAATGGGTAAAATGTGTCACAGAGATGAATGAAGTGAGGGGGCAGATAATTCAAGCAGTGTAAATTCTTAATCTCTCACTCCCATAATAAAAAAACAAAAACAAAAACAAAACAACAAAACAAAACAAAACAGAAGTCTCCATTTTATTCCTGGTTTACATTCAGACTTCTCCTGAACTTAAAGTAAACACTGAGTGGTGAAACTTTTCCTGCCATATTACATGGCTGGCTAATCAGTGCCTATTATATTGTAAAATGCTCTGCTGATGTGCCTCTTACAGTTTTAACCAATAACATACCTACCATCTGACACCGTTCAATTAGCCTGCACTTCTAGAGTCTGTCAGAAACAGCAATAATACCACATCAGAGAAAGATCATTATCTAAGGCACCTTGCAGACACTAAATATGCACAGTCCTGCTGCATTTGCAGCCCACAAAGGATAAAGGCACCAATAACTACGTAGTGCTAAGGCATTCATTTGCATTGTTCACAGGAAAGGCTGGACTGTCAGGATTCCTACTAACAGTCATAAAAATAAAAAACAAACAAACAAAAAAACAACAAACACCCCCCCCCAAAAAAAACATACACATACACACACACACAAAAAACAAAAAACCAACAATACAAAGCAAAGCAAAAAAAAGCAAACAAAAAAATAGTAATGTTTTGGACCTTTTCCCTTCAGAACTAGTAAATTATTTCATTAGTTCAGAGAAAGTGAAATATCAGTATCAGCAGAGCTTGTTGGGTTTTCTCCATGTGGGTCAGTATCCTTGAGACCCTGGGCTGAGTCTTTACTGCCTTCTTTCATAAAAAACAAAAACAAAAACAAAACAAAAAAACCATCTACTTCCCTTTATACTTGCACTGTCAGGAATTACTCTAAGTGAGAAAGGATAGTCCTGCATGGATGACAGTGCTCTTGGATGCTGCAGGACTAGCAAGGGTGATGCCCAAATACCTAACCCATTTATAAGAGATTCCCGCAGTGGTCCAGAGGGATTTATTCCCATGTTCAATGCAATGCAAATAACTATCTGAGGTTATCGTTCCCAGGTTTATACATCACCCCTTTGCCAGGCTGCTCAGAATCAATGAGTACCAGTCTGAGGATCTCAACACTGTGAGAAAACCTCTCTGTGCTTCTGAGTCCATACACACTCTGAAACAGCACACTGCCTTTGAGGGGAAATCACATTGATTTCCATGATTGCAGAAGACAAAATGAGCGAACAAAAAACCAGGCAAGAAATACCGTGGACTGAAATGCCAACACATTTTTCAGCTTGCTTTAGCAGCTACCATGGGTGGCTTAACCTAAGAAAGTCCCTGCTGCAGTCCACCCTGGGAAATTCGCCGAGGGTCTTTGCTTCCCCTGTGATGGAAACTAGAGTCTCTTATGATCATTTCTTTGCCATGCTAAGGGGGAAAAAAAGGCAAAAGGTAAGGATTCTAGATCTATCTGCAGCAACAGTTATAACTTAACTTGCATTAAGAGTTAAAAAATATTGTGGAGGTAAAATATGAAAATTACTGCTTTCCAAGAAGATCTGTTAATTATTATTAGTCAGTATACTTATAAGGCACCAGTGGAAACTTGGCACTCAATAAGTACCTATTAAACTATGTTAGAGAACATCATTTTTTATGTTTAATATAAAAACTGCATGAATCATCTGCTCATTTAACACTGGGTCATATCTTCAGCTGGTATTAATCAGTCAAACACCAGCAAAAGAGCTGGTCAGTTTACATAAACCAAGATCTGGCTCAGCATTTGCTACATGAAAAACAGGATGGCATTTCTTTTCTTCTAACTTTTTACAAAAATTTGGAGTTTGTTCCCTGTTTTGTCACCCATCTGGCAGAATTATAATTAACAGAATTTAGAGCCACGACACCGAATATGTTAGAGAGTAGCTCAATCAGGCGAATTTGCAAAATAATTAATAGATTTAGAGGACACGATCTGTTTAAGATCCCAGAGACTTGGATGCAGCAACAATTCAGATAATTCAAACTGTGCCACTTTGTTTCCAAATAACACCCTGTTTTAAACAGGACATCCTCATGTGTGTTTTTTATGCTTATGATGATGGCTGCATTGGGACAGAAAATATGTCAATGTGATCAGCATCCAACAACAAGTATCCTGGTGCTTATGACCACATTTTTAGCATCCATGTTGCTGAAAGCATAGACACACTCCTGCAGATCAAACAGGAACATATTGAGAAGTTACTGCTGTCTGAGTTACTGTCCATCGGCTGAAATGTGCTCCTGCACATTCAATGTTTGCTGAGCGTAGCATAACCCAGTAGTGTTTGTCAGCATCAATTCCTGCACTGCGCCCAGATGTGCAGTAACCACCATTCCCTGAATGGTACCGTTCTAATAGGGGCAATGTTGTCTTAAACAGCTTCAAACCAACCTCAAGAGCTTGCCTTTGTGTTTTGTGGTATCTTCACATTCTGACTCCAAAGGTGGGTGGCTTTTCTTTAAGAATTTAGGCCATATTAACTCAACAAGAAGTAAATACTTGTAATTTTGCCAGTCAGTTCAGGCTCTGTGACCTTGCCAGCTGTGAGCCGAAGACATTTGTCAGAATTCTATTGCTATATATTTTTCATCAGTTGCAGTATTTCAACAATTGCATGAACCAGTTACCTATTTTCTCCCCAGTTCATTTATTTACGACAAATCTGAAGGGAAAATATTAGGTACTGTCCCTGAGAGCTCAAATGCAACAAACACATGGAGAGTAAACTGCTCTTGAACACATTCATTCTCTTGCAAATTTATGCCTTTGTATGTAAGGCCCAATCCTCCTTTGTGTGTAATATATTACTTTAAATAATATTTTTTCATTAGGGCAAAAGTTGCAGAATCCAGCTTGTAATGATGGATAGTGTATGGGCTTTGTGAGAAAAGCAAACTAAACCAAAAACTTGAGCTATTTGTTATGGAGGAGACTAGTGGAAAAAAAGAAGTCTGTCTGATTTATTCCATTTAATTTAAGGACTACAACTGAGGGACCTAATTTAAGAGTTTAGCAGATTTAGGCCTCCTGTAAAGTTCATGTAGAGAATGGCTCTTCCAAGGTCTGATCTGGGCCCCATGAAATCTGAATCACTCCCTAATGAAGAATACATCCCCACTTTGAAAACAAAAGGAAAAGCTAATGACTAAATTCCCAGCATATGGATACCTCCATTTAATGCTTAAAGTTAATATTAGATGAACTCAGGATCAAAGATGTTGCAAAATTCATAATAGAGTTATTTTTCTGAGGACTACAGTGAATCTTGATTAATATCTAAAGCAGATGGAGGAGTTCATATCAGATGTTAGAGGTGATCTTACAGTGTGTTACAATGTCCGAACAAGACTATTTTTCAAAGGAGAGGGACCTACTAAACGTAGTTCAGTTCAATCCCTATTTACTGTGGTACCTGGATGAAAAAGAGCCTGGTGGACCCCCAGTGCTCAACACTCTTTCTGCTTGGCCCCAGTCAGACTGGTTTCCTCTTAGAAAAGTTCAGTGTTTCTAAGCTGAGTTATTTTAGTAAAGATTTTTGTTATTATTATTATTATTTTAATATTTGGCAGTACAATTGGCCATTAGCAGATATTTATTTCAAAATCTTTGTGCCTGTATAACTGGGTAGTTCTAGTATCTACCTTAAAAAAAAAAAAAAAAAAAAAAAAAAAAAAAAAAAAAAAA
>VXAL01008652.1:126289-139355 GCA_013399475.1 Chauna torquata
TCCTTCCTTCCTTCCTTCCTTCCTTCCTCTCTCACTTTTTTCCTCCTTTTTCTGTTCTTCCCTTTTCCTTTCCTCCTTCTTTTCCTTCTTCTCAACCTTCTTCCCACCCTCCTTCCATCTGTAAAAAAAATGAGCAGTTCAAATGAAATGAAACTAAGGGATCTCCCTGGCTGTATATGTGTGCATGTGTGTGTGTGCATGTGCAAGCAGATGCTGATACCTTTCCTAATATTTCCTCTATAACATGCATCAAAAGACACAAATGGTTGTTCCCAATGACAATCCCAATATGTTCACTTTTCTGTTCACAGCTGTCAGAATGATGTAATAAAAAGAAAACTGCACTTTATGGTAAATGCCTCAGGGTAAATGTAGCTCACATAAGCCATTACTGTATCTCTTTGCTTTGTTCCTCAAAATATAAATGCCTTCATTTTGAAATACCTTCACATTAGCTTCAGATTAGAAAAGAAATGGTGAAAATAATTCTTAAAAAAAAAAATCCCATAACTTTGTCTGTTTTTTTCCCAACAAGTGATCATAATGGAGGGCATTCACACTGCTCAAATTAGAGCATTTCACTTAGGCTAGAAACACAAACATCCTTATGGTAAATGGTTTATTTGGTGATTGAACTTGCCCCCTGGAACACCCTTGTGGCTTACTAAAAAAATATCTGTCACATCCAGGAAATCTGAAATATATACATCACTATATATACTCATCATTTCAGAATATTATCAGGATAGTCAGAATGTACATAGATACACAGATTCATCCAGCCAATCTTTTCACATTTAACTGAGACAAGCAAGTTCAGGAGTAATTGTATTGCTCTTCTTCTACACACGGTGGATAGAGGTTTGAGGAGAGTAAGTCGGATCTGTCTTGGGCTAACTCAAGTTTCCAGCTGACCCAACAATTAGATATATTTAAATAAATAAAGAATACATCAAGATTTATGTTCCACAAGCATAAACTTGTAGTAAGCACAGCATCTTTCAGTAATGTGAACTGTTCTAGTTCCTACATTAATTTAAAGACTCAATCTTCATGCTGCTAAACCAGAACAAATCTGACAGACAAGTTACTCTGGCGTTGTGTTTCCCACTGTGAACAATACAGGAAGCTTTACAATGAAGAGAGCCTAATAGACTCAGTCAAAATGATGAAGAAAATTATCCTCCTGACTTTACTTGGCACTGAAGACTGTGTTGGCCTTATCATTTTCGTCGTCAAATGTGGAAGGATTTTGTTTGTTTGTTGATCGTTTGTTTTCTGTTTTTTTTGTTTTTTTTTTTTTTTTTTTTTTTTTTTTTTTCCTTCTTTCTTCCTACAAAAAATATTGTGCAATCCAATTTCTAAACCATGAATGAGATGACAATAAAATATTCCTAGGGTGAACTTAGCTCTCCAGTGTCTCCTGGAAACAAACAATCCCAGACTCCAGTAAGGGAGCTTTCTCAGCCCTCAGAGGCCATTGCTTGCCCAGTCCAGCTGTTCTTTGGTCCTACTAGTTCTCAGACCAATTTTAAGGCAGCTTAGTAAGTTTGTGACTGTTCTCGTTTGTGCTGCAATCACTTTTTCCAAGAGCTCATGGGAAGATTATTTGCATGCATCTTGGTGCAGAGAGTACCAGTTCCAAGATAGAACAAAACTTTGCTAGAGAATCAGACAATACACAAATGCCTACCTACAACAAAATGTGCATAAACTGTGCTCTCACTGGAGCTCATCAGCACAGTCCAGCTGCTTTCTGTTTACAGTGAGGGCAATGTTTTCCCTTTCAGGAATAAGTATGGCCAGTCTTTTGCAACAAACATGAGAATTCCCAAGAGCTCTTTCAACAAATATTTAGAAAGTTATGGCATGATAAAGAGTAAAGCTAGAACTAAACAATGAATCTCAAGTTGGATTTCAGCTACACTCTTAAGTTCATGGCTGATGTTTTGATTTCTGCTTTTGGTGCATCTCTAACAAAAGCTGTGCTGTTCTTATGATTGAGCTGAGAAAACAATTAGCAACAGTTTTTGCTCTGCTATCATATTAATCTTTCAAACTTATGAATGTACAAATAATGAACATCTTAAGTGAATTCATTATTCATGTATTAATGTGGATGTATTTCTTTAGCAAGTAACATTTATCTGTATTTTGTCAAAATAGGGAAAGGTGAATATTAATACTGTATAAATGTTCTATAATTTGAGCCATACTACTTGAAAGTTATGACTAGAAAGGGAAAAAACTACTTAAAAGGGGAGTACAAAGATGAAATGAAATGAACTCGGTACAGAAATTATGAAATTTTAAAAACAGTTTCCTTGTTCCTCTCCCACCCCAATCCTTTGCTCTTTTCCCATTTACTTTTCCTCATTTTTCCACGTAAAAATTATGAAAAGTCTGGATAGGAAAAAAAAAAAGGTTCACATTTCTCAAAATTTTTATAATCTTTTCATAAGTACATAGGGAATGTAAACTTTTTTTTTTTTTTAAACAACAAGTAAAAAACCCCTCTATTCTCAAAACTGTAAACTCATGACTGCAAAATATCACCTGACAAAGAAATTTCAGCTAACTTTCATTCTCATTGGCTTCAGACCACTGGAATATCTGAGTAAAACAAATATGTAAGAGTTATGAAGATGTACAAATTTAAATTTGCTTTCAGGTATTGCCTAGTATTGGGGCAGTCATTTGGGAACTTCTTAACTTCTTAGTTCTGAAATAAATCTTTTCTGTGTTTTAAAAATGATATTTTTGTACATTTATGTTAGAATCACCTTAACCACTGCTTTTGTTAAAGACATACTGTTAAAGAAACAGCATAAAGCACACCCTTCAAGAGGTGCAGGAGTATCTAGGGGGGTAAGGGAAGAATATTTCAAGGTTTCTTTGCTAGTTTGTGGGTCTCTTCTCTGAGACCTTCAGTCCTTCTTCTGAGATAAATGGGGCCCTGATGATACCATTCATCAACAGCTGTAATTCCAAAGGTCCAGATCACAACCTTGTCAGATAAAGATTTCATCCTGAACAACATGATCTGTTTTTTTGTTTTTTTTTGTTTTGTTTTGTTTTGTTTTTTTGTTTTTTTTTTTTTTTTTAAATAAGCTTCTGCATCTCAGATTCATTTCAAAGGAACTAAGCTTCTTGGCCCTCCGGGATACAGGGAGAACTTGGAAAATGTGAGTTTCTATAGTCTCAACAGTCATAAAATTCTAGAATCACAGAACACCCCAAGTTGGAAGTGACCCACAAGGATCATCAAGTCCTGGCTCCACACAGGACTACCTACTTTTAACAAGTCAAAAGAAAAATTAAAATGCACCATATAGGTTATGTTTAGGCCACATCTTCAACCTTTAGGGAATGTCTGAACTCCTGGCTTAGCAATACAGAGCTTGTGAACTTCCTTAAGTTTTGAACAGGCACTCAAGAAGGCTAAGTTATTAATATCATTAAGTCCAACATTCATTTAAATGAAAACCCTTTAATATAATTTTGTTAACATATATAATTTTCAGTTAAGACAAAAAGAGAAAGATGAAGAGCCTTTCCAAAGTTGTGTTTCACTCATGTCCAATTAGAACATGTCTTCCCAAGGAAAGGTTTTCTTCCCTGTACTGTAAAATAGGTCCAGAGTTACCACTTGGAGAGAAGTCTTTTGGGATTTAGATATCTTTATTTTAACCCTGCAGAGTGTTCTAAGATTTGTTGCTTGACGTTCAAAAGATAAATCCATATGGCCAAAAATCTATATGCTTTAAGATACAGATTGTCAAAACAAAAACAAAAGCAAACAAACAAACAAAAACAACTCATGTAAATGTTTAAATATTAGGTTAGCATGCTGTCTGTGTGGGAGACTGGATCAACAAATCACAATTTCAGAGGCTATTGAGTTTCTAAAGAGTCAGCTCTTAACAGGATATAGAAGCCTTGACATCTTTGTGAACTGAACCCATAGAAGCTTATTTGGATTTCAAAATCTCTGCCAGGATTCACAGTTTAATTTAATTTGATGGAAGTCAGTGGAAAAAACTCCAAGAGGGCCTTTTAAGCCAGGCGTGTGTACCTTTCCCTTACTTGGAAAGAAACAGTTTTCTCAAGCACCTTGCATGCGCTACACGCTCTCACACACTGTAAAGTGACCATGAGTCATGTAAAACGAAATCTCAAGCTGTGTCTGGTCCAGGAGATGTAGATTCACTGCTTCTGCTTTAGGAATTGATCAATGATAGACTGAATTTATCATGGAGCATTAAGGGAAAGGCTCCTGTGATGGGAAGCTGAAATTAGACAGCTATCTTGAGGTCTCCATCTTCTTTTTCCCTTGGTAACACATTTATTGAAACAGAAAACTCTTCAGGGTGGAGATTTCACCTTTTCAAATGTGTTGGCCTTTCCAAATTGAGTAAAAATGTACAGATTTTTAGAAGTGATAAAGCACCTACAATAACTACTAAAGCTGAAGGAATTTGTGGGTGATCAGCATTTGTTTTACATCTTTAATTCCATTTAAGTTTCTGCAGTGGAAGTACTAGTTGAGGTACACAGAGGAAGATTTTCGAAAGCATTGTTATTTTATGTGTGAACACAAAACCATCACAGAAGTCAGTAAAATCTGTGCTTCTAAATCTCTGACTGGCTTACACTAAAATCGATAAATACATAAATTACAAATTTAAAGAAATCTCTACATTTGAAAATATTTTGGCTTCAGAAATGATGGAGGGTAAAATACTTACTTTATTTGATTACTTACCATTAACCAAATGAAGGTGTTGATTAGCCCTAGGAAACATAGAGAAGGAAAGAAGGAGGCTTCTAAAAGGTATATGGCAAAACCACAGAAAAAGAGAAGACTATTACAGTTTCAGCAAGAAGTCAGCACACCATTTTGCTAGGTGGCAGAGGGGAGCAGTGAGATTAAAATGTGGCTAGCATAAGGAAAACAGAAAACAGAGATGGCTCAGAATCACAGAATCACAGAATCACAAGGTTGGAAAGGACCTTCAAGATCATCTAGTCCAACCGTCATCCTATCACCAATACTACCCATTAAGCTGCTAAACCATATCTTGTAGCACCTTGTCCAGGCGCTTCTTAAAAACTGCAAGGGTCGGTGACTCCACCACCTCCCTGCTCAGGCCTTTCCAGTGCCTGACCACTCTCTGAGAGAAAAAGCTTTTCCTGATATCTAATCTAAATCTCCCCATGTGCAACTTTCGGCCGTTACCTCGAGTCCTATCATTAGTTATGTGGAAGAAGAGACCGACCCCCTCCTCATCACAACCTCCCTTCAGGAAGTTGTAGAGTGCAATGAGGTCTCCCCTGAGCCTCCTCTTCTCCAGACTAAACAATCCCAGCTCCCTCAGCCGCTCCTCATAAGGCTTGTGTTCCATACCCCTCACCAGTTTCGTTGCCCTTCTCTGGACACGTTCCAGGGCGTCGATGTCTTTCTTGTAGTGAGGGGCCCAAAACTGAACACAGTACTCGAGGTGCAGCCTCACCAAAGCTGAGTACAGGGGGATGATCACCTCCCTGCTCCTGCTGGTCACACTGTTTCTAATACAGGCCAGAATGCCATTGGCCTTCTTGGCGACCTGAGCACACTGCCGGCTCATGTTCAGCCTTGCATCGATCAACACTCCCAGGTCCCTTTCCTCATCGCTGTCTTCTAGCCACTCAGCCCCAAGCCTGTAGTGTTGCATGGGGTTATTGTGGCCAAAGTGCAGGACCCGGCACTTGGCCTTGTTAAACCTCGTCCTGTTCGCCTCAGCCCAGCAGTCCAGCCTATCCAGATCCCTCTGAAGGGCCATCCGACCCTCAGGCAGATCGACACTACCTCCCAACTTGGTGTCGTCTGCACACTTACTGAGGGTACACTCAATCCCCTCATCTAAGTCATCAATAAAGATATTAAACAAGATAGGCCCCAGTACCGACCCCTGGGGGGACACCACTCGTAACGGGACGCCAGCTGGCAATGAAAGGTGTCACAATTAGAGACCAGCAAATGCAAATGTCAACATCACTTCTGAGTTGCAACAGAGATTTCTCCTGACGATCTTCAGGGCTGTCCCCAGCCCTGCATACATCTAGTTAAAAGCCACTTATTTAAACACATCATTTTTGATTTACAGCCAATACGGTGAACCACTGCTGCTAAAGCCTTTTTTACGATTTAGCCTCCAGCAAAATGTTAGAATTCATGCCCCCAGCATTGCTATAGTCAGGGGTATCCTAGTTTTCTGCTATGTCAACATGATGAAAGTGTTACAGATTTGCCTTCAATACTTCAAAGTTACTCCAAAAAGCAAATGATGTACATTCATGTTGGGGGTTACATTCATGTTGGCAGTAGGGTGACAAAATTAGCAGGAACCTAGAAAAGCAATTGGGAGAGCAAACATAGTATTTTCTNAAGATTAGTTCAAGTCAATAGAACTTATTTTGCTAAGAAAAGGAAAATATAAGGCAGCAAAAATTGTGACAATATTTTGAAACATAAAACTGTAACTAGACGTAGCTAACTGAAAAGCTTCTGTGATGAATAGAATTGAGCATGGGATGGTGTTGGAAAGAGGTGTTGAAGACACACTCTAGAGATAACCACTACAAGCCAATGTATAGTAATGCCAGTACACAATAGCTGTGACCCAGATTGTTCAAATGAGAAGGGAGTTAGGCACGGATATTCTGTGGAAATTCAATTTCAGTAGAGTCCATCTCCTTTTCATAAGGGCTCTGCTAAGTTATTGCTTTTTCTCTTTACTCTTTTTGAGAAGAAACCTGTTGGAGTTGATCTGAACTGAGTTTTTTTTTTTTTTAGCTTTCTTGTTTATAATCAAACAAAAAGCTTGCCTCATCTAGAAACACAATGTTTTCTTTTTAAAATGACATCCTGAATCAGAAGTGGGAAAGTAGCTGAGTGCTCTCCCCACCTATCTAATGATCAGAGCATTAGATATTTCTGTTCATTTTCTTTCTTCACTGACCTAAATAAGCCTGTCCCTTCACTTAGGAAAATAGCACACCCATGCAGCTATTCAGTACAGCATGCTGAAGTCACCCACTCAAAAATCTCTTGTTGCTTGGTCCACTTGTATAAATGTCATTTTTGATGGACTACAGGAAAACAACAAACAAACAAACAAAACAAAACAACAACAAAATAAACAAACACAAAAACAAAACAAAACAAGCCGACTTCCATCATGCTGCTGGTTGATCTTCCCACAAGGGAGTCAGATATACCTCACAGTTCCTGTCTTAATTCTTAGCTTAATTCTTTAACTTAACTCTTTAACTACTTTATAGAGAGCAGGATGGTAACAGTACTGAAATAGCTGCCTCTCTGGACAAGATAATAGGACATAACAAGAAATCCAATTCATCCGAGGACGATGAATACTGAGTCACAGATCCTTTGGGTCAGGGTCATCCATCAGGATGAGATGCAAGTGCACTCTGGATTGCACAACTTTCTAAGAAAACTCTTAGTTGTTTTAGAGATCAGAGAATTAGGAGAATTTAGAGAGCAGAGAATTAGGAAGCAGGAACAAAAAGGAGAGTCCTAGCCACCCTAGAACAAAGGTTAAGATCATCTGAGGCGTGGGGAACTCAAATCAATAAGAAAGCTTTGGTAGCCCTGCACTGGCACTGCCTAGAGGTCTCCAGGCCACACACACATCCAGCAGATGTATTTATTTTCTGGATAAGACCACTAACAAAAAGACAAGGAAGCATTGGTCTGGCATAAGAGAAGCTGACTCAGTGCAGAGTATTGCCCATTTTTTTCAAGAGAAACTTTGCAATGGAAGAGTTGGGAGCCAGCTGACTTGGATTATGTAACGACGAGTGACAATCAGGTATGAAATGCAGGGAAGCAGGGCAATAATCTTTACTACATGGGAAATGAAGCTTTCCCTGTTAACAGATATTCAAGATAACCCTGACCTCAGAATTCACAGATTATCCGTTGCTACATGTTGACGAGAGCACTGAGATGCAGGGCACATGAAATCTGAATGCAGTACATCTAGGAGCAGAGAATTCATCCTTATGCACACCCATCATTTAGCAAAGGGAGAAATTGTTATTTTTTCTGAAAACATCAAATGGAAGAAAAGTGCCTAAGGTAAGACAACTTGTTCAGATTAATGCACCTCTTGACAGAGAATGGAGCTAACGTAGCTTGGATTTCATATTGATTTAGAGTCCATTATAGACTTGCAGATCCATAAAACCACATCTTATTGCCAAGCTGATCCTGAGATACTTCAGATGTGTTACTCTGAGAAATTTCAATACCTGTATTGACATGATGAAACACAAAAGTCCCAGAACACTTTACCTGCAGATGTCTACACATCTGCAAAGTGTCTAAGTTCCTGGTATAGTTAAAGGAAATGTAATTAAGATGGTCAACGGGTTCCAGAACTAAGTTAATTTGCCTAAATGAAAGTGTCTATTGCCATTTGAGGTTCCCTTGTGTATCCCACTTGGCTCACAGTTGCATTTTCAATAGGTCTTGTGTGTCCTACAGTGCCTGTGTCATTTGTCCGAGTGATGTGAATGTCTTAAATGCTCTAGGATGGCTCCCTGTCTGAGAGCAGAGACATCTGTATTGCTCCGATTATCAGCTCACCCTAAAGTAGTTATCTAGGGAGGCATTCAGTTGCTTAAATGCAGTCTTGTGTCGTTTTAGATTCTGAGAAATATCTTGCTTGGCCTCTAGCTGCTGTTTCACAATGGTGTTCTTTCCCATAAATCCTATGTTACGTGTCAGTCCAGCAGGAATACCTTAGGCATTTCAAAAAGCCCCAGATATTTAAGCTTCAGAAAATTTAAAGAGTTGAATTCTACCCTTAATGTCCAGTCAGCTAAATAGCTCTCTGGATACAATGTTGGTTGCCTGTAACTATAAGGAAATTAAAAACTCAGTTCACATATAAACACCCATATATAGGCACTTTAATCTTAAATGGGATTCTACCCCCAGGAGTCACTGATGAACCATTAGAATTGTGTGTATTGACCTTCGTATACTGGCTACCAGAAAAATTTCTTTTCATTCACTTTTCCAGCAAAGGTCTTGTTTGTGACAGCTTGATATCACTGAAGAATGCAACATCCTAAGTGGAATGACTCAAAGTATATACAGACCAGAGTGAATTTCTCAGCAACAGAACTGGAGGTCCTATCTTTCCTGTTACAGGTCAAGGGAATCTTGTACCCATAGTTTCATCAAAGGTCATTCCTGGTGATGAAAAACCAATCTCTGGTAGTAAACTATTTATCAATCCTACATGTTTGCAACTTACCTCAGAGCAAATCTCCTAAATAATAAATGATATTATACGTGAGGGAAAAAATGCATACTTTCTGTGGAGTGCCAAACAGTAGAAGGTTGCTCACCATACTTCTGTAAGTGCTTCTGCTTTTTGCAGTACCCATTACCTAAAAGTTTTAAGTTAAACAAGTGGACTTGATCCCTCCTGAGCCAATGATACTCACATCTAAAATATCCAATGCATTATTCTCAGATGGATATTTTCCCTGTTCTTTCAAATATACTCAGCAAATACTGAAGAAACTATTTCTGAATCTATGAACAGTTCTATCTAGCCATGCATCAGTGTCTAATGTCCCACTACAAATGAAGCTAGTAGAGGAGCTAGCTAAAATGAAATATAAACTCGTAAATAAAAGCCAACATTTTGAGTTCAGGTCAGGAAATGGCACTGGAAACATTTACTGGTACTGATATACATTTCCCCCCGTAAGAGGATAGAGGACAAACAACTACACTGCACCCTTCAGAAACTTTTGTCTTGAGACACCATTGACTCACATGAGAAATTGGGGTCAGCAATTTTATTTTCCTAGCATAACAACATTTGTTATAGTCTATCTAAAATTAGATTCTGCAAGACATATTACTCTTCTAGGGACTACTCTTAACTTACATAATGAACTTGATCATAGACCATCACAAAGAAATTCACAATACCATCACTCAAAGAACAAGGTATCTTTCTTTAATATTACCTTTCTGAAAACACTATTTAAAATTTAACAGCAGAAGCAAAATTGAAACCCTACGAAAACAAGACACAGCTGCACATTCTTTCTCTTCTCTGTAGGAGATGAGAAGACAAAAACATTCTGATATTGAAAATAAATAAATAAATAAATAANGAAGAAGAATGCAAGTATCTTTCAAAGGGAGCTTTGTAATATTTGGAAGAATAAAAGAATCATTCAATACTTAACCAAAATGAATTGACATTCCAGTCCTTTTGAGGTTTGTCTATCTCTAGCCTTAGTTACTGTGAAATTCCTTGACAACAGTAATAAAGCATTTACACTGAGAGTCTTGACTTGTGCCCACCTGAAACATTCTTCTTCTATTGACTTAGAAAGCTTTGGGGGCAAAAATTGTGTGAAGCAATGAGCCTATTCAATATTAGACAAAAGGATAAAGCATACAATACTGGAGACATATTCTCCCTTTGCCTATAAAATGTTTCAAGTGAAAACTGCTTCTTTCAACACTGCAGACCTTGTGGGAAATGACCTGTACACTGGATAAGTTGACAGGTACAGTAGGGGATTTCATTACACCTCAGAATTTGACTGGCACAACCAGCTCTCTCTGGCTGTCTGTAACCCCTGGAAAGTGCTTGGAATTGAATCTGTAAATGTTAATCAATATTTCAGACCTATTAAATAAAGGAAGGCATTGTGGAAATCAAAGCACTAACTACTAGCGTGATGCTATACAATGACTTCCAGGCCATCAAAAACCTTGTAGGGAGCAAAAGAGCAAATATTTTAATAAAACAATTACCTCTACAGTTTCAAACCTGCAGAAGAATGTTACATCTCCAACCCTATCACACTAACTTAATTTTCATTTCAAACAGGTCAGTGAACAGGAGCAACTCAATACAAACATTTAATGAGTCTTTAAAGAGCTATCCTAAATATCTGGGAAAGTAAAAGACCACCATGTGTTTAGAACATTTACAAGCACATCCATTTCTTAAAGATGAAACAGGGCAGAACTGTACCCAAAGCCTAAAGGAGTCTAGTCTCACCATTGATTTCATTGGATACAGAGAGTGAGGGAGATTCATGGGTGGGACTGATTTAACAGAGCTGTAGACAGCCACAGCATAGGAAGCTGTGGTTGAGCTGGTCACCTGAGGCTCACTTTAGAGAGAAAGGAGAAATTCTGGAGTGCAATTTATTTTGTACAAAAGTCAATGTCTAAAATAGGTCAAATGATTTGTAGCTTAAAGCCCTCTAGTCTCTGAAGTGATTACAAAGTGAGCCACAGATAGCCAAACTGAGATAGAAATCCAAAGTTAGATGAGATGAATCACTGCATTCCCATATATCTAGTGATGCATGGACATAAACTAGACTGAAAAAAAGGCTAGCACCCCTGTGCTATCCTCAGGGAAGTGTGTAAAAGGGTAACATAGAAAAAAATTTTTTTTTCAGAATTTTGAAGTGTTTCCCTGTTATGAAGTTTGAAATGGATATATAGGAGTATATAGATCTATATCAAACACCCACTGATTTAAAAATGATTTCTAATTTCTACTCCCCTACACAAAACAAAAATTCAACTGTCCAACCACAAAAGGGCAACTTGCTGCAGTATGAAGTAGCCGTTCTTTTGTTTTTTTTTTTTTTTAAAATCCCAGTAGGTGGGGGAGCTGGATGCTGCTAAGCGCAAGACAAGATACTGTTTGTCTGTTTGTGTCAGCTTGGCCTCCAAGAGAGGAAACAGTCTGCAGGTTGCTTTCTTTACCTTCACGAATTTAGGAAGTACTGTGTATATGACTAAATACCAAGGCAAAATATAATTACAAGTCCTTCAGTTGCTATTGAGCAAACTGTCTCCAGCAATAGTAAATTTCCATTTTTCTGTAAGGTGTCCACCATGAAGTGTTGAAAACAAACAGAGAAAATTTCAAATTCTTTCAGAATTAGCTTAAAAAAAATGTGTCATCGGATATTTTAAGACGGTGAGAAGTTAGTCTGTCATGTGCATCCCATTCTGAACAATGAAGATAAAAGAAAGTTAAAAGTTCTCTCTTATGTTGTGTTGGCATGAAATATGTGAAAAAGGAAGACTGTTGCTCATGTTCTGATAGAATGAGAAATGCGAAGAAACTGTCGACTTGCTGGACATCTTGTGTACCTGCTGGTACCTCTGCTATGCTGTCTCTGATAACAATTCGTTGTAACTTTGATAACAATTTCCTTGGTTGACTACACAGAAAAACATGACAAAGCGCTAAATTCCTCATAGGTCACATTTACATAGTAATTGAGAGAGGGTCTTTCACAGTTGCTGGTCACAACATGGAGCTCATAAGATGTTGCACTGGACACATCACCCAGTAGCCACCTGAAATGGTATTTATCCCAGGCCGTTCTGTAACAGTACTAATCTGTCCTTGAAGAAATGCTATAGGTGCTTAGGCTGTGGAAAGCCATAGATCCTTGCAAGGATGGACATGTTACTGCAGATCCCTGCATCTATGGAAAACCTTCAGATCTCCTGCCTCTGAGCCTACACACAGCCAAAGGAGCAGAAACACTGCAGAGCACCACACCCTGTCATACCCTCAACCACCAACACTCTTGGTGAAACATAAGTCCTAATCATCTTCTTTCATTTCATTCTCATGTTATCTCTCCCTTGTTAAATAAAGCACCTGTTATTTACAGCTCTCATCAGCCTGCTCTCAATCTAATGAGACTGCAGAAAGTTTGCCTGCAAACTCCCACTCCTTCTGTCAGCTTGGTTGTCTGGGGATGCCTTGTGAAACTATTCATGCTCTATCAGCACCTCCTGCTTCCTCACCTTCTTTCCCCTCTCCTTAGCTGAGGCTTGTGCTTGCCTGTCATCTTCCCTCATGTCATTCCTGCTGGGTTATGTAAGACACAAAAAGCAGCAAAAATACATTTAATTTACTGGTGTTTTAACATGGACCTTTTCCCATCATGTTTCAGCTATCCCCACTGTAATTTAAGGATG
>VXAL01008653.1:0-26205 GCA_013399475.1 Chauna torquata
TCTGTTCTACTCTATTCTGTTCTCTTATACTATGCCAAGCAGGCTGCTGTCCCCCCGGCTCTTCACAGTGTCTGTGTGTAGTACATCTATGCAGCAGTTACTGTGTAACCAGGGAAAGATAATTTCAGTGCTCCATATTCATGTTTCACCAAATTATGACCTTCAGGACTTTTTGTTGCAAGGATTCCTCCAACAGGATGCTCAAAAAACCTTAAGGGTTCTCACAGCATTGTAACTATTCTGGAACAAGATACGGGATATCTTCTGGAAAAGGGATGATGTAGGTTATTTTATAGCATGGTTTTTCTTCATGCAAAAGCATCAGTTTTGCAAACAATTACACTGTGCTAGCAGAACAAATTTCAGTGAACAGTTGATAAAATTCGTAATTAATGAGCTTTGGCTGCCACAATGCTTATTCTGTTCAAAATAAGCTTGCATTCCACACTTGCTTTTCTAAACACTAATGAGCCTGCCGTTAATAGAAGCAAATACCATACAGACATATATAGCCTAGGGGGAAGCATGTTCTTCAGCTGTTTAGTGTCTGTCCCAGTCTGTTTTCAGGGATATGTAGAATTTGGCTTTCTGGGCACAAAATAGGAAGAACAACTTCCTCCTCTATTCTAACCTCCTTCTCTATTCTAGCTTATCGAAAATGCCACCTGGAGAGGAAGACAAATATATGCCAGGTGATACCCAAAGCATAAAATAGATGGAGATCCCTGTGTGAACTGCCTGTCTTCTCTGACATCAGTAGTTTGTCTCCATCCCATGCTTGTTCTTCCTCCCGGAGAAAATATCTGTAGACCTTTGCCGTGGCTTGTCTGGAGACAGGCACTGTCCCAGCCAGGTAACAGTGTGAGTGGTTGGCTAAGAGAATTAGAAAGGCTTTGAGTTCCCTATTTAATGGGGGAGAGTAGTTTTGAAGAACCTCTACCATAAAAGCCTTGACAGATACCACATGCATACCAAGCTGATGACCTAAAAAAGGAAAGCTCAGCAGTGCAGGAGACAGCATAGGGAAGGAAATAGCACCTTCTGTGCTGGAGTCAGCAGCAGTGAAAGACCATTACCCCTCCTCTTTCTGTTGTGGGGATGAGAGGAGAGCAGTGGATATTGTCTACCTTGACTTCAGTAATGCCATTGGCACCGTCCCCCATAAGATTCTCGTAGACAAGCTGTTGAGGTAGACGGTGTCATGGGCTGAAAAGTGGCTGGACAGCTGAGCCCAGGGAGTGGTGATCAGCGGTGCAAAATACTAGTTGAAGGCAAGTAACTAGCAGTGTACAGCAGGGTCAGTACTGGGTCCCGTCCTGTTTCCCATCTTCATAAATGATGTGGATGATGGGGCAGAGCGTACCCTCAGCAGGTTCCCAGATGACAACCAGCTGGGACGAGCGGTGGACACACCAGAGGGGCCGCACAGCCATCCAGAGGGACCTGGACAGGCTGGAGACATGGGCTGGCAGGAACCTCGGGGAGTTCCACAAGGAGAAGTGCGGGGTCCTGCCCCTGGGGAGGAGCAGCCCCAGGCACCAGCACGTGCTGGGGCACCAGCTGGAGAGCAGCTCTGCAGAAATGAGCCTGGGGTCCCGGTGGGCACCAGGCTGAGCACGGGCCAGCAACGGGCCCTTGTCACACAGAAGGCCGGTGGTGTCCTGGGGAGCCAGGCTCCATCCAGTGGTGCCCTGTGCCAGGACCAGAGGCACTGGGCACTAACTGGAGCCAGGAGGCTCCCTCTGACCACCAGGCAGCACTTCTGTGCTGTGCGGGTGCCGCAGCCCTGGCCCAGGCTGCCCAGAGAGGTTGTGGGGTCTCCTCCTTGGGGGTCTTCAAAAGCCGCCTGGACGTGGTCCTGGGCAAGGTGCTCTGGGTGGCCCTGCTGGAGCAGGGGTGGGACCTGAGGGACCCAGAGGTCACTCCCACCCCAGTCTGTGATTCTGTGACAGGGCTGTCTTGTTTCGTTGGTGACAACAATCAGTGACAAGAGTCAAGGAAGTAGCTGAAGGTGTTTGTTGTGTTGTTCTTAAGTAGTAGTAGCTGGTTCTGCAAAGCACCTGGGAGATATCACAGAAATTTGAATAGGTGTTGATGTACATTGCCTGTTGCTATGATGCTGTTGTGCCTGCTCTGAGGAGTCAGTGAGAAGACAGACAGTTGGCCAGGTAAAACCCCTCAGTAGAGCTGCTTGGAGGCTTATTAAAATTGAAACTTGTTTCCTTAGAAACTGCAGCTTAAACGACATTGAGATGTGTTGTTTTTTGTCAAAAAAGTTTCAGTCAAAAAGCAATAAATTGTGAAACTTCCTTGTTCTGACCTTTAGACAAAATATTCTAAGTTGGATGACTATCTTGACCATTAGTTCACTTGTGCCAAGATGGCAAGGCCAAGCGTGCAGGCATGCTCCTTGCGTCTGTGCAGAAATGGAAAGAGGCAACAGATATGCCCAGACAGCTGAGTTCTGGGAGCGATTCTGCATGGCTGAAGCCAGTGTCAGTAGGCATCTGCTGTTCTCCAGCAGAACTGCTTTCTGCCCAAAGCCCGTGCAATATGCGCAGTGGACAAGCATGTGACCTGGTCCCACCAGGGCCCATTTCTTTGTGGTAGGCTGCACAGGGCTGAGGGACGTAAGTGGAGAATGGAGAGCGCAGTCTGCCTGTGCCTGGAAATGTCTATGACACTCATCTGATGAACGAGGCTGATGAAAGCCACAGTGTCCAAAGCTTGTGGTCCCTTCTCCAGTCAGTGCACGTTTAAGTAATCTCACACTGATTCTTAGAGGACAGAGATGATTCATTTCCTTTTCCCCAAAGCAACCTTATTTTGTCCCCACAAATGGCCATGTGAAAACTATTGATCTGGGACAAAGGGAATTTGAAACGTAACCTGTGAACTCCCTGCTGTTTGTCTTCCTACAGACAGCTCAAAATTCTGGAATGGCACTCCCTAATCTGGCATACACTTGCCAGAAACTCGGTTAAACTCCTTGTGCAGTGTTTTCTGAGAAGAGCCCCATGCAGCATCTTACACAAGGTGAACTCAAACACTGGTGCAAAGCTCACAAGTCCACACAGAGCTTACTGTTTCACTGTGTAAAAGATTGAGTTTCCCTTGTTTGGCTCACACTTCATAGAGCAAATGAAATAAGGTATGGGCTTTGAAATGGCAGCAATGAAGACTTGGGCTATATCTTGGCAGCATGGATAGGACCATGTGAGGCTGCACTGAGATCGGACAGAGTATGTGCAAGATTGCAGAGGGAAACTAATGGTAACTGAATCAGAGCCATTGAATCGATTAACATAAAATTAATTTCTAGAAGAATTTTTACCTCCTGTCATCCTCTCAAAGATTAGAGACAAGCCCTGTCGTCAGCTGCTTACTAGACAAGAGGCATCTGCAAGGTGAAGCCACCTGCCCTATTACTGCCTGTACAGAAGCAGTGTTTTTCTGGCCGGTGGGAGAAAGGGAGGCTGTGTTCATGTGTTGGGATACTGTCAGAAGAAGAAAAAGAGGCTCTTGTGAATCTTTTTTTTTTTTTCTGTCAGTGTCTGTGCAAAAGAAAAGTACAGTTGGCCCAGCTCACTGAAATGCCTGGGCTAGCAAGGAACATACTGAGCTTTATCAAGTTTATGTCTGCCAGCAGAACTGATGTGTCAGGTGAGCCACCCTTACAGAGAGCATTTTGGTATAGGCTTTTCGTCTTGCTGGCAGGTTCAGCCATCTAAGTGTGTTTGGAGGATAAGCCGTGGAGCCAGTAATTTGCTGTTCTGACTGCTGTAGGGAACTTCCACCTGGCTGAACAGTCACTTGGCGTAATACAGTGCTGTCCAGTTTTTGCCTCTCTTGATTGCTCAGGCTAGCATTAATGGATTCAATGCTTGCCAGAAATCACAGAATGCTCTGGCTGCTCAGGTATCCAGGAGAATGTTAATGAAACAATCAAAGCTGAGAAAAGGTGAGCTGGGAAAGTTTAATTGGTGAAAATGGAAGAAATTTCTGAAGCCAGCTCAAGTAGGGTTAAGAATCACAATGTGATTAGATGCTCACATCTGTCAGGTCAGAGCAGGGTTTTTAATCTTCAGGCCAGCCTTCAGATTAACTATGCCTTGGCAGGGATATTATAATTTATTATTTTTCATCTAATTGAGTGAGATGGTTGCCTAAAATTTGGCAAGTGTGTGTCACCCAGGGACCTATCAGGAAGATCAGAGGATTTTCGTTGCTTTCAGATCTTGGAGACTGTGTCTCACAGGAAAGTACTCTGTCTAAGGAGGCTCGATTTTTCTAATAAAAATTACTTCACTTCTTCCCTACTGTACCTGCTGTAAATGTTTATCTTTGGCTTGCTGCCAGTTGTGTTGAAAGAAGATGGCTGTGCAATTTTGCATAGCTGCATTAGGAGCCAAATAAATTCAGGTGCTGGGTCATGTCCTGTGTATGTGCACGTGCCGCCAATCTCACGAAGACATGGTCATGGTCACTTAAATGCTGTAACTTCCATTTATGAGTGAGCCAAGATGCGGCCAGGCCAGAACTGGTGATAGGACAGAGACCCACGTGAGCTGCCTTCTAATGGGTGGGGGCATCTAACGTGGCATAGGAAAGGGGTGACAGACTTGAAGTTGCCTGTTGAAAATAAGAAACCCCACCCTAGACGGGAGCAGGAGTGGAAAAGTAACTCTGATTCGGGACTCTGCGAGCTTTTGGAGTTTTTTAAGAGTTTGACAGCCTGCTTGGGGACAAGCAAAACCCATGCATCTGAAACTCTCAAGATGCAATGTCCCTGTTCACCTACCTTTTATTTATTTATTTATTTATTTATCTATCCCCATTCATCTGCTTTCTTAGCTTAAAGAGCTTTAAATAATCTTTCAGGTGGAGTTGAGGATGCAGCGTGGGCATTAGCACCTGGCTGCCTCCCACAGATTTTCACATGCTGGCATAGGGTTTAATATTCCTTTACATCCCAGTCCCTTTATACTCTAATGCCGTTTGCAAGGCACAAAGGAAAAACCAGATTCAAATTAGGATTCAAAGGAAAAAGAATGAATCATGGGCCATTTCAAATAATTAAAATATTCAGATACTTAGTGATCTATCAAGAGGTAAGAGAGAGTAATATGACATTTTGTCTAATTTGTTTTAGAGCTGGAGTTTGAGCAGTCTCGTATAAAAGTACAACCTATGAATTAATCACAAGAAATGTAACTGTATCTAGGTCAAGTCCACATGTGAACCTCCAAAAAACTTCAGATTCATTCAGCTTTTTCAGGATTACCTTTACTTCTGTCGCCTCAGGGGAGGAATAATTCTTTGATTAAAAAAAGGCAGTTTTTTCAGTTTCTTTTTAACTTCTTTTCCCCCACTCTCTTTTTAAGTAGAAAGCTTTTTTCTTTGAAAAGAAAAAAAATATTTGGTTTATGTATGTTTTTCACTGAAGGTTGCTCAAATTCAACCAGTCCTATTGTGGCTGTAAAGGAGCCATGAAATTTCATTACTGCTTTTCCACAGAAACCAACTGAAGTGTCCAAGGTTTAGTTTTACCATTTTAAGATCTCTCTCTATAGAATAGCTACGTGCCTTTTTTTCTATCCCTGTGCATCTGCCAGGTTCCTCAGAGCTTCAGGTTTACAGAAATATTTCTCTTGGGACTGAAACCAATTCAAGTTGTGAAGAATCAGAGGCTCTAATTTTGGCCTCATGTTCATTAGCATGCCACTTGATTACAGTTGGGTTGGATGTACTATTTCTCACTCTCTGATTTGTATAGCGATTGAGGCAGAGCGAGCTTTGTTATCAAATACTCTGTTTCTAGCTGAAAATCCAAAAGTATTTTTCCCTGTGGTAGACACTGGTAAAGTGTTATCTTTTGCTGATGCTTCCCTGGTGAGGCCCAGCCTCAGGGCTCTGTTCTAGAGACTGAAGGACTGGGCTGCCATTAGTCTTACATTTTCCCCAGAGAGATTTTAAACTTGATTCCTATGTCAAAAAATGCAGCTTTTTTTTTGTGTGTGTGTGCATGTGTGTGTGTGAAATAATGTAGTTCGGTTTAAGTATTTGTACATGTTCCCTTCTAAACTCCTTTCCTCTTTCTCTGATGTCTGCAGTTGGTTTCCATTCAGCTCTTGGCAGCTGTGGGCATGTTGAGAAAATGGTGTTGTACCTGCTCTGGTTGCTGCAACACTTGTGTTTCCTCATGACCTTTGATGTGTCAAGTGTCTGCAGGGATTTGCTGGAGATGCACTCCTGTGAACCTGTGTGTTTACAGAAGTCACCAGCCTGCCTCTGATAGTCTAGGAGATCTTTGTGAATACTGGGTGTATTTTTGGTGTGACTTGTTCTGGCTTTACAAACAGAGAGTGTTTAACACAGGCGTAGTAATATATCTATAAATAGAGCATGTCAAAGATCATACTGATACCCCATGCCCAGCATTGCCTGTTTTGGGGTTTAGCAGAGAGGATGTGTTACTGGAGCTGCTGCTCACCAGTGTGGAAGAGCTTATCAGAGGGGTCAAGACTGGAGGTAGCCTGGGCTGCAGTGATCGTGCCCTGGTAGAATTCTCAATCCTGAAGATGGGTAAAACGTAGAGTCAATACTCTAAACCTAAGAAAGGCAAGCTTTCAGCAGTTTAGGGCACTAGTGCGTGGGATCCCTTTGGGAAACTGCCTTCAAAAGAGCAAATGAAAGCTGGGAGATATTTAAAGACATTTTTCCTAGGGCACAAGAGCTCACAATCCTGACGTGCAAGAAGTCAGGCAGGGGAAGCAGGAGACCAGCGTGGCTAAGTCACGACCTCTTAGCCCAACTGAAACACAAAAACAAAATGCATAGGCATCGGAGGCAGGGATACACATCCTGGGAATGTTATAGGGGTATGGCCTGAGAGTTCAGGGAGGGGATCAGGAAAGCCAAGGCATCACTGAAGCTGAGCTTGGCTAGAGATGTAAAAAATAACAAGAAGGGTTTCTTCAAATACATAGGACAATGAAGGAAGATAAAAGAAACCATACCCGCCCTGATGAGCAAAACAGGAGACCTGGCTACAGCCGACATGGAGAAGGCTGAGGTACACAACAACCTTTTTGCATCAGTCTTTGCCAACAAGTGCTCTAGCCATGCTGCCCAGTTCACAGACTCCAAAGGCAGGGACTGGGAGAATGAAGAACTGCCCACTGTAGGAGAAGATCAGCGGTGAGACCATCTAAGGAACCTGAAGGTGCACAAGTCCGTGAGACCTGATGAGATGCATCCGCAGGTCCAGAAAAAACTGGCAGATGAAGTTACCAAGCCACTATCCATCATATCTGAAAAGCCATGGCAGTCCACTGAAGTTCCTAGTGACTGGAAGTGTGGAAACCTTTGCTTTCCCTTCCGCAGCTGTGATGCAGATACAGCAATTCACCAAGCTTGTCTGTGCTAGGGAACAGAGGGATGAGCTATATGAAACATGGTGAATGGTACAAAGAAACCATATTCCACTCATATAACAGTGACTGCTTTTCATTATCAGCTCTTCAAAGAGCTTTAAAGTGGCCATAAAAATAAGAAATGAAACATTCAGTTTTAGCTCATGTTTTCCCCTGTAGTACAGAACAAAGCTCTTAACATCAGATTCCTTTAGAAATGTAACATCTCTTCAGGTTAGAGGCACTAGTAATAGTTCCCTATAAATCCTTCACCTTTAGAGGACACATGTACAGAGAACTGGAATTTGAGAGTGTGTCTAGAATATTTTAAGGAGTTCGTTTGGCAAATGATGTCTGGGATGTGCCAAGAGGGATGGGGCACAATCCAGCACACACTGGTCCTTTGGATTCATCACTGCCTGAAGAAAACCTCGATGCCTCAGTTTTGACAGCACTGTACCGGTGTGAATTCAGCTGGGTGATTAGTATCCGATGCCTACTGCAGGAACTTCTTCCAGGGGTCACTTCTACCATCTTGTGGGACAACCTTTAGCAATTCTGGAGACTGAATAAGCAAAAATAACGATGCACATAAAAGACAAATGAGTAGGAGATAGTGTCCACAAGCACATGTAGAAATGAATAGCAAGCTCAGGTTAGCATGGCTGCATCAAATTTGTCATTTGGGCTTCTTTTATTGAACCAGCCCATTCAATAGCAAAGTGGCACTTACACACTGCTAACCCAACAACAGTAGAAGGGTCCTCACTCCTAGGCTGAAGCCTGTTTGTGGCAGCTTTCTTACTTACCATATACATAGCCTCTACCTTATATTTTTGCCACGTGCCTGTAAAACGTATTTGGTAGTTGTACAGCTTATCTGGTTCTCAGAGCATGCACCCCTGCCTTACTTCCAAAGCTATTCTAGCTCGCACTGGCAATGCACGAGAGGTTATGGAGGTGTTGGCTTGGTTCTGTTGACCTCCAAACCTATCTTTTTCTGTAGTTACTTTCAGTCTGGTCACATACTGCCTTTCTGGCTTGCATCTTTCAAACTCCTCCTCCAGCTGGGTAGGAGAAGGAGTGTGAAAGGTTAATCTGCCATCCTCTGGAAAGCTTTCATCAATGCTGCAGGTGTTGTTCTGCCCTTGGAGGGTCTTTATAAATTGCCATCTGTATTCGTATGTATTAGTTTCTCATCACATAAGCCTGTGCCTAGAGACGTACAAACAGCAGCATAGTCTTGCAACTGTTTTGATCATTCTGTGCATCTTTGCATAATTGAAAACCCCCTGTCTAGTGCCAGTTCTCGAAACTGAGGTTAGTGCTTTGAAGAGCACTAAGCTGTAATTGCATGGACGGTCAGATTAGTTTATGGGGCAAAGACTGCTTGATGTTGGACACAGCTGAAGCAAGTGATGAGAAGAAGATTCCCACCTTTCCATCCCACCCTCCCTCAGCGGCTGTGTGGGTATGAATGATGCTGTGAGCCCAGACAGCCTACGCATTGTGATCAGAGAGACCATTGCAGGGTATTGATGACCCTGTTTGTGCCTTGCAGTGTAACAACTGGTGGTGCTAGTCATCTACGCTGCTCAGATGTCCTCTGATGGTCCTGATTTTCCCACATAAACCGGTTCAAACTGTCCATTGTGTCATTCACTGTCCATTCAGCTCACACGTAGCTGCGATGGCCAGCTAGAAGAAGAGCATGAAACACATTTGTGTTGCATGACCAGACTGGAAGTAGCAGAGCCGCACCCCCTCTATGGGTGCATGGGTCTCTGTTTTCTCTCCATTTTGGTAATTCCAGACTCTAATTTTCTTAGCAATAATGCTGTAGGATACAAACAAACAAAAACAAACCAAAACGCACACACACACACGACTTGCACAGGGAAGTGGGATGTACTTGTGTCCTGATTCTAACCGTATGACTTACCTGTATAACTGGCCACACTAAACCACTGGTTAAAACACATCTTTATTTTTACTGCTTCCAGAGATTGCATTTTGAGTCAGCCTATAAATAAAAATAAACACTGCTCTGTCTTGTCTTAATCCCTCTTTGCACCAGGGATTGTTTCAGTTGCTGACCAGTGCAATGAGGCCTGATCCTTTCCTTCTTAAAACATCCTCCTCTTGTGTCCCTGAGTTATTAGTCACCTCCTCCATAACTTTTCCCCGGAGCAGCAACGAGGGAGCAGTGGCACCGTGGCAGCACAGTTGTGACCATTTCACTTATCTACTTAAGGCTTGGTTAAACTCAAGAGGGCTCCAGCAAAACTGCTACTTGTTCCGTGACGTGATGACACAGCACACTGCTCGTCGGAGCCCAGGCACAGTCCTTGCCCTTTGCTGAGGATGCTGGCGAGCGCTGCGCTGTTATACCGAATTGCACAAGCAACGGCGGAGCTTTGGACCTGGGTATCCTCTTTCTGCTGAAAGCGAGCTGTCACTGCCAGGCTACTTTGCCTACAAAGGCCTGATCCACAGAGAGGAGCACCTGTGCTTTTTCAAGTGCCCTGCTAGTTGCAGATACGGCTACTTGTATATCCCAAGTGGCCCACAGGCAATACTGCAGCCCTTAATAGGAACAGACCCTTATGGCAGGCATAGTCTGAATAAATCTCTCTTCCTCACCAGCTTTCCGTTTTGATTTTGCTTCCCCTGGTGACATGCATTCACTCACCACAACCAAGAAAGCACATTTATTTTTGAACTTGTAGCTAAGCTGGCAGCAGTGTTACACCTTTTCAGCTTTCCCTTGTTGTAACTGCAGTAATAACTAACTGCTTTTTCTTTATAGTCCCAGGAACATTTGAGCTTCCCATGACTTTTCAGTAGAATTTGATTTATAAGTAGTTGTAGCCACGCGTTGTTTGCATCTGGCCCGAAGGAGACAGTGGGATTTTTATTGCGCGGGAGTGATAACTACAAAGGAAAACCGAAACCCCCAAAGTACAAGTCCCAGTTAATCTCCTGGCTCAGGCACAAGGGCAAGGCAGAGAGGTTTGCTTCCACGGAGAAACCAGGGACTAAGGAGACCTTGACGGGCACGAGGAGGCTCGTGGCTGCAGGAAGACCAGGGCGTGAGCAGATCCATCCAAGCCAGGAGGTACGTGCCGTGCTGCGGCAATGAGGCCAGGAGGGAGCGGCAGCGCCAGCTGCTGCAGCCGCTGCTGTGCTCTGCTGGCCTTCGCCACCCCGAGGGCCCGGGGCAGCGATGGAGGAGCTTGTAGTGGTGGTGCTGGTTGTGGTTGTTCAGTAGCAGAAGAAAAACTGGACTATGGACATGTGGTCTGGGAGCTACCCGAGACAGGGACTTAGGCCAAGTTGTGGTAGCTAAAATTTTTAGCAGGTGTGGACATAACAATAGTTCAAGGGGTGAAAATGGTGCAGTTTGGGTTGAAAGAAAGATGTAAAGGTGTTACCTGCTAGCAGGAAGATAGGTTTGAGTTAGAAGGTAAATCCTGAAGCACTGGGGGAATGCAGCAGTCACTGCTTTGCGTTGAATGAAGAGGTTGCAGCCAGATCTTTCAATCTCTACCTCCCAGAGGCTGGCAGGGAAACTTCCAAGTGTGTTCTGCTACCTAGGCAGCTTGTGAGACTGCAGGAAGGAGGAAAGATGAAGTGGTAAAGCAGCTTTTAGAAAACGGCATGGCAACCTCGCTTTCCTCTTAGTGATGGAGCTATGACCTTTGGGTGCCTCAGTTTGCTGCCTCAGGTGGAAGCAGGCAGATGCATGTGCTGTGGTGGCGGAGTATTTAATTCAGGTTTCTTCTGTCATGTAAGATGTGGATGAAAGGGCAGAGCAAACAGAGGTGTAGTCCAGGGCACAGATCGGAGCTCCCAGCAGCTCCTCTCTCAGGTTGCGGCACCTCTGATGAAGGAGCACCTGGCCTCCCTCCACTCCGTGCTCTCTTACTGCAGCCCCCCTCTGACCTGCTCCACCAGCAAACATCAAGGAAGTTGAAGTTAAGCTATTGCTGCTTCATCTTCTTTTGGCTTTACCCTCCCCAGCCCTGCAGAGAGAAGGGGGGGTCAGCAGCTGGCTGCCTCCACACGTTGGCCCTGCACCAATGCCTCCCACGAGCTGTGGGACTCCTGCCACCACCTTCTGAAGGATCTGAAGGCATCACACAGCCCTGACCCTTGCCCTGAAGGTTCCTAATCTTGAAACGTGTTTCAAGAACAGAATAGATGACCGTTTGCTGGTTTTGATACACTTGTTTTCTCTGCACATAGGAAGTGTAAAGCAAGCTGCGCTTGAACTACTTGTGCCCCTCTCCCACTGCTTAAAATGCCCTAAAAAACATGGGTCTTGCTGGCTGTGGCTGCCTGGGACGGAGAGCAGGAAAGCCACACGCCCGTTCAGCCCCACTCAGTGTACTGCAAGAGGGGTTCAGGCAGGGTTAATGGTATAAGGCTGAAAACCATCGCTTCCCTCTGCCAGACCTCTCTGGCAGAGCTGTTCAATGTGGGCTACCTCTGCTTGCTTAAACAGGAGATAACCTGTCCTTTCAACTGCATTTGCTAGCAGATTTCTGGAGTTTTTCTTTTTCATCCCTCCCTGGCCTCCCACGTGGAAAATAATCCTTCTAACATGCAGACGGCAGCTTCCTTGGGATGAGGGGCAGGCATGTGCAGAAGGCTGTGTTTTACTTTATTCATAGAACATATGGATTGTCATTTGCAGGGTGTTACTCTCAGCATTGTATTAAAAATAGCAACAGTGTTAGGGTTTTAATTCTCACCTTTTGGCTTGCCTGATTTCAGAGTCATTTGTGTTTTACGGTGTAAAGCTGTAGTTGAGAGAATGTGTCTGGCTTTCTATTAAATGTCTACAGCTTTCTTCTAAAATTAGATTCTGTGATTCTAGTTGATCATTAAAACCATGAAGAGACTTGACTTAATCTAAAACCGCTGGAGCAGACACTGGACAGCTATGTCCTGGCGTGAATGTTGGTGCCTAAAAGCACTACCAGTCTGTAATGAATGGCAATGCTGTTACTGCATAACTGAACACTCAGGCCATAAGTGGTAGAAGTGGCAAAGTCCACCTGTCAAACTGCTGAAAGTAGGCGTTAGAACAAAGACGTATATTTTTAAAATCTTCTGGCTTTTCTTCCGTTATTCTGTGTGACACCAGCAACCTTCTGCCCAGAATGCTGCAACATTTGGAAGTGCTGCACATCAGGGCTGCTGGCCTGTAGGGGGATGAGATGAAATGGGAAGAATAGAAAGAAAGATGAGCTTTTTCAAGCAGTATAACTCCCCCTTTCCTCCTGCACTTTGGTTTTAGGTTTTTAGGAGCCTCCTGCCCCTGCTTGTCCTTCAGCAGAAAGGTGACTTATTCCCATGGGGAAAAAGAATAGACTCAGATTGAGCTTATCATGTGGGAATGCTGCTTCTGTGCTGGAGCAGCAGCAAGGTACTAGCCCTTAGCCTTGGATAAGACTTGGTACAGACTGGTCTACACATTCTTGTGTCTAAGTGTGAGGGGCAACCATGTAGGCAACAAGCAGGCTTCCAGCACCTGGTCCATGGCTCTCATCGGCAGGTAGCTTGGCATCTAGCTGGTATACAGCAAGACCCCATGGTCACAGTGTCATGTGTGTCCTGGCACCCTGATTAGCTGGGGCAATGACATCTGGATATGAGAGCCAACAAGTCACCCAGGTGCGGTCTCTGTGGCTATCATGTCAATGAATATATAAATTCTAGCATCATCTTTACCTTGAAGTTATTAATGGAAATTATCACACTCATTTAGTAGCTGCCATCACTTAGTAGATTAACCTTTGTCATGCAGCCTTGCCGTGCCAGCTGCACAGCAAAATAATTACTTTTATTAGAATCTGCCCTTGATTTAAAGCCACAGGGGAAGCAATTAAATTTAACAAAAGGCAAAAGCCGTGACTTCTAAATGAAGATGGATGGCTTTTGTTATCTGTTTCATAAATTTTATTGTGTACACGTATTAGAAAATACTCAGTCATCTCATGTTTTTATTTTCCTTTTTTTTTTTTTAAAGTATGATATTAGACTTTTGTGCTCTAGGGCTCAGTTGAATGTCATCAGTACTTACTCTGGGACTCAGCTCAGAAATAAAGCTCAGTATCATTTAAACTCATCACAAGTGACTTGCAGGGGGCTTTGAACTTGAGCTGCCAGTTGCTTCTCAAACCTTTGACACTTGTGTTCAGCATGTAGCTGAACACTTACGTTTACTTGGATCACCGGATCTCTTCCCTATGTCTAGCTAATTAGGTAGCATTTTTCTTTAAACCAAGATGCACCCTGCACTTTTTCAATAAGGATTATATCAGTGAAAAAGAGTTGGTCAGTGCACATCCTATGTACTTGTGTGATGACCCTGTGTTAGTTTACAGACAGTTCACAAACAACAGATGCCATATGCACATCTATTCTACAATTATGGCACTGTCTGAGCTCTTGGGGAGATAATCTGTCCTAGTCCTTGCTTTAAAAAACTACTGTGTTTGCTTGGAAAGCTTGGCATGTGTATGGATTGGTATTGTGACTGTTGAGATCACTTTTATGGGCAACAGAAGTTTTTTTGACTAAAGTGGAGTCAGATACGTGTATCTGCTGGGAATAGTTTCTTCTGTGTGGGAATTGCAGGTCATGGTTGCTGGAGTCTTTGTGGACTTGCATAGCACGATGGATCTCAAGTGTCAGTAATGTTAACAAACTTGGCCAAGGGGGACTTGTTACACTACTGGGTTGTTTTTTCAGGGGATCTTAGAGACTCTTCTGAGCTTTTTGTGAGTGAGATGAGTGCACTGGCATCAGCACTGAGTCTTTTGTAACTCCAGTTACATTCCGGTTGCATCAGTCTCAAAGCTGGTACCTGTTCTGCTCGCTTTGCACAATCACACTTGTGATAAAGGAAGACAGGTCATCCAGCCTTCCGTGACTCACAGTGGAGATCCACTTGTGACTAGGTGTGGACAGTCCCTTCAGGGGGAGTGAGCGTGGCAGTGGTATCTTGACATGATGCTTATCATGCTGCAGCATCCACCCCTGCCTGAGCCCCCTTCAGGTAAGCTCAACTGACTGCAGGAGATGCTCCTAAGGGTTCAAAACCAGAGATCAGGCTGCCCAGGCCTATTCAAACCTGGGCTGTAATAGTGCTGTAAGGACAGCACAGTGCTGCAACGACTGCTAGGGAGAACATGCCTATTTTGCAGAGGAAGGTTGTATAAGAACAGCTTTTGGGAGAAATCTTTACTAGGGATCTTTGAAGTGGAAGCGATCCTGCTGTGGGCCAGGTAGGCACCGGGTAGCATTGCGTGGTCACTTCCAGACCTTGATGCCAGGAACCAAAGTGCAAATGCCCCCTAGTCTTCAGTTTAACTCTGTCAGTTTTGGCTTGGTTTAAGTGTAGACAGAACCACATTCCTGCCCAGACCTCTGGCCAGTCTTTTCTCCTTCCTCCACCACTCTGCTGAGAAAGAGCTGCCTAGCCAGCAGCATGCTTTCTGCCTGTATGGGTGCTTACCCTCAGCCGAACATAAATGGTTTCTCCTAGATGTCTTACTTGCTGACAGCTGCTTCCAGAGGACTGGGGCTAAGGCAAAAGCTTCCCAGCAGCTCCTTCTATCAACCATGTGCCAGGATCCTCTGGGAGACCTGTGGAGCCGTAGGGTTTTTTGTGGAGAATGGGGAGACATGTCCCAAGCTGCAGTGCTGGGATTACAGTGTCTGCCACTGCCAGTTCAGCCAACTGACAGTCCCCTTGCTCAAGCAGCTCATTTCCAGGGGAAAATGATTCTGATTTGAGTACAAACCGCACAGCCAGCCTTCCAGTATTAGCCCAGGGCCTGCATATTCCCTGTTAATTTTTTTTCTCCTGTGATCTCTTGCACCTGTCTGAGTGGGTAGCTGAGTCCCTCATTTGCTTTCTCTCTCTGAGGAGCTCTCCAGATGCTCTGTTCTCTACCGTAGAGCCTCCAGCCTGCAGCACCATCCCGTTGCTTGCTGCCTCCGCAATGGATGCTCACTTACTGGGAATCCTGACTCTCCAGGGCATTACTGGAAATGCTTTGGACAGAGGAGCTGTGGGATGTGTTTAGTAAATGGAGACAGAAAAATAGTGGGCGGCAGCCCAGGCAGTTTCTGTTTCTTTTGAAAAGTGGAAGAAGTCAGTGGTTTCTAACAGGCATAGATTAGCATAAAGTGACCCTCTTCTGCCAAAAAATCTCTCTACTAGTATGACAGTTTCCTCCTTCTTGGTGCTGCTTGAAGTCACTCCCTCAAATGCCTGTATCCTTTGTGAAACTCTAGGGTGATTCCTTCAGACTGAACACTGCACTTAGAGGGCTGGTGTGCAGAAGTGCACATGCAGCATCACAGCCTCTGCAATAAACAAATTGCCCTCTGTCGGCATAAGTTTCAGGACACCAGTCCTCAAAGGGGCAAATCCTTCATTGCTGCAAGCTGGAGTTCCCAGGCATGATTGGTTTGATGGAAGGAAAGGTGTTCTGAAGGAGGGCTGAGATGGTGTGCTGGGAGAGTCTCTCTCTGCCGCTGAGTTTCTAGAAAGATCTGTAGAAGTCATTAACCTCGCACTGTTTTTTTCCAGTCTGTAAGAAAGCAGAAAACATCTCCCACTGTCTTTTTGATAGTTTCATACTGATGAGCCTTGACCTTTCCCCTCGGTGTTGGGAGCTAGGGAAGAGGCCGGCAAGCAAGAGGCATGTTACAGTTCAAGCAGCAGGAGAAGGACTGCTGCAAATCTGTGCAAAAGCAGGGAGTAAGTGATGGAGTTAGCAAGGCCTTTGACACGTTCTCCCACAGCCTCCTAGCAGCCAGACTGGTGAAACATGGGCTGGGTAAGCAGGCGATAAGGCGGTGGAAGAGCTCAGGGGAGTTGTACTTGGTGACGCAAAGTCCAGCTGGCAGCCAGGTACTAGTAGCATCCTTCAGGGACTAAAGCTAGGGCCAGTGCTGGTTTTGTTTCTCTTATGCTTTTCTATAATAAAAGTATGATCTTTATTGATGACTGTGACAATGGGATGCAGTTCATCCTCGGCACATTTGTGGATTTTACCAAATGCAGGGGTAGGAGATGGGACACTGGAGGGCTGGGCTGCCTCTCAAAGGGACCTTGACTGACTGGAAAAAAGGGCTGAGAGGAATCTCATGCAGCTCAACAAAACCAAATGCAAAGTCTTACCCTGCCCTGGGCTGGAATAACCCCTTGCAGCCAAACAGGCTGGGGCCCAACTGCCTTAAAGCAGCTTTGCAGGAAAGGATTTGGGGTCCCGATGGACACCACTTTGAACTGAAGTCAGATGTGCCCTTGCAGCAAAGCAGTACAAGTCTGCACAAGATGGTCACTTCCAGCTTTGTCTGAGCTGGGGGCTACCTTGGGGGCTGCTTCTTCTCTGGAAAACAAACACAGCAGCTCTGGAGAAAGCTTTGGAAAAAATGCAGAAGCCCCAAGTTCTTCCTATAAGAAATGCGTTGTCCTGAGCAGCCTGTCCCACAGCTCTGCAGCCGTGTTGCATGCTGAGGGAAGCAAGGACACCCCTGTGCGAGCTACAGAGCAGGACACGGTCCTTGGTAATTGAACATTTCTCTTTGAATTTCCACTGTCTCAGCATTGTTGTAAATCACTGCCGAGGCACAAACAGCCCCAGCTGTCCTGGGAAACCAGCAATATCAAAGCTGTGCTCACTCAGGACTGGCGACAGAGGCAAGATGATCCCTGCCCTGCAGGTGGGGTGGCCTGCCCGAACTCCTCTGCCATGCCTGTGCTTTGGAAAGACCTTCGTGTCCTCTGAGAGCACTATCACTGTTCCTTGGATTGGGGACAGGACAAATGTCCATAACATAACTGGGCAGCTTCTGGTTTTCCCAAGACAGGTAAAGGTCTCCACCTGTCTGTGACTCAGCCGGAGGGAGGGAACAGGACAGAGCTTTGTATTGCTCTGTTTTCATCTCTGCCACAAAACTGCTTGTGTTTTCTCTGCCAGTAGAGTAGTGCCTGTCCTTACTTTTGATCCAGTGGTTTTGTTCTTCTTTAGGAAGGCTGACTACAACGGCAAGGATGCTCTTTTACTTGTGGAACCAGTTGTTTCAAATGCAAAAAGCATTTAAGGCTGCTTTAGCTAGCTTTTGTAGAAAAGGTTATAGGCAGATTTCTGAGCAGCTCCCAGAAGCAGCTACAGTCCGGCAGTGAGCAGCTGGCTGTGCATATGCAAGGCCTGGTAAGACTCACTGCCACTTCAAAGCGTTCATTGTGTCTTGAAACAGACTTCTCAAAAGCAGGAGAAAAACAACTGTACTAAAAAGCAACTTCCAAATTAGAATTGTTTGGCCCTCTCAGAAGGACTTGGGAGCTGACTCGGTCTGTTCTCCTGTGGCCCTCTAGTGCATCGCTAAGCCTGCAGCAAATCTCTCCTGTGCTGGAACCGACCTCACAGACAGCTGCAAGGTGGCTTGGTCTGCTGCCAAACTGATGTTCAATGGTGGGTCAGATGGATATCTTTCCTGCATTCTTCTTGAGGCAGATCTTCAAGGGAACTTCACGCCACATTCTCTGCTAGTCTGAAGGCAAGTCTGGTCATTTCAGGGTGCGCATGCTTTAGTTTTTAAAAGCAAAACAAACAGCCGCCTGCGGAAGATATGTAGCTGCTGGAACACCAGATGATTTTGTTTGATTTGAAAATAAATAGCAGGTGGTTATGCAGAGGAAGGATGCAGTGTCTCTTATGAGTTGGGTGGATGTTTAGTATGGAAGGGGCGGGAGTCCAGTTACAGCTTGTCTGTAAGTTCCTGACACCTAGGAAAGACTTGGAAGCAGTTATGTGGATGCAGGAAAATAACGGGCTTTACCATGCGTATGTTAATAAAGATCTTTTTACTAACTGGGGCAATATATTGATGTAAGAATATTGTATTTTATGTATACAGAGAAAATTAATCTTGATTAATTTGAGAAACTAAACATGAACGAAGCCACTCTTTTGGAATCAGGTTAGCTTTTTATTTGATTTAGTTTAATTGGCTTACAGAGTTAAGTGGCTGTTCTGAAAAGGATGTTCATACCAATGTGCCTGTAAGCATACACTTTGAACGAACACTCCTCTATCTGTCCTTGCTGTTGACAAGCCCTTTTTGACTTGCCTGTGAACAGAATATATTGACAATGTTGTACCAAGCAGGGAAAGAGAAGTGCCCTCCGGGCTTGCTTTCACCTAAGCGGTAAGCGGTAAGCACCACGGATGACACCATCCACTACATCAGGCAATGGGAGTGCAGGAGTTGTTCTCAGCACTCCCACACAGAGACGTCGTCTCCTCTACACCTTCAGTGTAAAGAGGGGGGAAAAAGGGTACATCAGTGTGAATGGCACAGGGAGAAGGGAAAGACAATCCCTTGTTCACCTTCCTCTCTGCTGGGAGAACGAAGAGGCAAAAAGCAACACTGCAAGCTGGCAGATACCCATGACCAAAAGCACTTCTGCATTTTATAACCAGCTCATGAGATTTATTGCTGTAAGAATCTCTGACAAGTCAGGGCTTCAGGATTCCCAAGGGGATTATGTGCACAAATGACAAGAATATCCTTTGGGATAAATATTAAAATGAAGCAGAATTTTGAAAAGGATATAAGCCTTCACGTCTGGGGCTCTGCTGCCTTTAACTACTCGTGCTTAAGCAGACTGATGGGAATTCTCCACCCACAGAGACCAGCTCCTTGAAACAAGAAGTGCTGGAACAGGCTGTGGCTGCTGGAGGGGCTGGGGATTGCACGGGCAGCTTCTCCGAGCCCCGATGGCAGTGTCCGTGAGTCAGCATAGCTTGTGCTGGACCTGGCCCTAAACAGCCGTTTCCAGCCTGAAGGGATGGAGGCCCTGCAGGTCAGGGTCTGTGGTCAGAAGGAAACTGAGGGTGCCTCTGGCCTAGCAGCATATCACCCATGGGGTAGGCTCTCTTCTGTGTCTGAAATGTGAGGCTCTTCCTTCATGATGGACATGTCAGAGACAGCCGGATGCTCTTCAGCAGGATGAGCAACACTGAGATTTGCTGCTCTAAGGCTGGATGACCAGGTTGGATCTATCCCAGAAAGGGAAGGCACGGCTCTGGAGACCCAAACTTGTGGATCTTGCAACTACCTGAGGAGAGAAAGGTGTTTGCTCTGGATGGAAGGGACTGATGTATTGCACAGCTTCAATCTTTCTGCAGATGTGCTGCACATGCAGCAACATCCTTCTCTATGCTAGAGCTCTGAAAAAGCTCAGGAATTAAAAGCAGGGACTGAGGCTTTCCGGCAATGTTTTCTGATACCCTTCCTACCTTTCCTGCAAGCAGCTGCTGTTCTTTCCCTGCAAAAACTCCTTACAAGGGCAGTCTGTGAGATTTGTGTTCCTGCTGACCTCAGATACAACAGGTAGGCGCCCAGCCCCTGGGAACGGCTGTACCGCAGCGTTCTTGGTAGGGAGTGTAGAAAGGCAGGAAACTGGTGTTGCTCCAGGTGTAAGTCACAGGCACTTATGTGCTGGCTGCCTGCAGAGCATTTAACAAATAGAGGTTCCCTCCTGGGGAGGGATTTGACAGGCGTCTCCAAGAACAGGGAGGAGGAATTCCTGACAGCGTTGCAACGCTCAGTGCAGCAGAGCATTGGAGATGTAGCTCTCCGCTGAAAATCCTCTCCCCAAGAAGTGCTGTGCAAGACCATGCATGGTCTTCTGCCAGGAGGTGCAAAGATTTGCCTTTAAAAATCGCCTTGATGGTGCCTGTCTCTGCTGCAGTGGGGCTGTCTTTGTGCCATCCCCCATTCTAAGCTACTTTGGTTGGTTTTGTGTGCCCCCNGAAAATCTTTAAGTGGGTCTATATATAGAACAGGCTGCACGCTGCGTGAAGACTTTCTGGCAGCAAATAAGGAGCTTAATAGGGCCCCCTGATACATCTCAGGATTTTTCCATTTCTAATTCTCTGTAGTCTGAAGCTTGGATAAGAGCTTTTTTCCCCTGAGTGATGAACACCTCTTGGTTGTGGGTAAATTGAACTGGGATCAGACAGGGCCTTTCCAAAGATGGGCTTGCTGCAAAAATACAGGCCTAGAGGTGACACTGAACGCTGCACAGTGGTCGGGGAGTTTAGCCCTTCGTTCTTCCCAGGTCTTTGCCAGACAGAAATGGTCTTACACCAAGGTGGTGGAGGTAGCTCTGTGCCATGACCATGGCTGAAGGGCCATGTCTGTTTGGGTCCCATTTCATATGACAATCAAGGTTTGACCCCTGGCGCTTTGGCTTGAACTTTTTCCCTTGCAGCCACTGTCAGGGACTAGGACTGCTGCCGTGAAGGGCTGTCCTGACATCTCCTGTCAGCTGCCTCAGGAACCTGGAGGAGTCTGATCTCGCTGGATGCACAAAGCTGTGTGTGTGACTGTTCACTTCTGCCTCCATGTCAACTCTGCTTGGTCAATGTGGAAACCTTCTTCCATCCCCAGTTTTCCCCTACAGCCACAGCCACAGCCAGTGGAATCAGAGTTGATGTTTCTGGTTCTTAGAGGCTCCCAAATGAGCAGACTCTCTGCTGAAGCTTCTGCGGTGGCAGTGTAAGTTCTTTGGCTGTCATTTGTGGTCAGCATGCCATGGCCAGACAGTGCTCTTCACTGCCAGTGCTGTCCGAGGACACATGGTTTGACTGATCATGCTGGCTTCTTACTTCCAAAGGTTGTAAAGCTTCAGTTCAGTTACGGAGCATTGCGAGCTGAATCTTTTAAGAGCACTTTTCAGCAACCTATTAGCCCTCTGCTTTGCAAAGCACTGGCTTGAATAGTTGTTGAGTTAGGCTAAACAGCAGGCACTTCTTGCAAATGAGGGGGAGACAAAACTGATGCTGTAAGAGGCTTCGTTGTAGCGAGAAGCTTTCCTGTGTTGTCATGTTTATCTGCTTGAGTACTTCGAGCATTACAGTTGTTGTTGTTGCTTTTTTCAACACGTGAAATGTTGCAAAATATATCAGTTCTCTGGCGTATGCTTCCCTTTGCATCTGGGATAGGGAGATGCCATTGTGGGTAGAATTTACTGCATCGGTTGTTGAATACTGCAGTTGTAACATTGCACAGATTATTGCATTTAAGTAGATAGGATAAATATTAATTAAAATACTTGGTCTGGAAGACTTGTAGAAGGACTGGAAAATCAATTTCATTCTCCTAAGGAGTTTTCTTGGTGAAATTATTTTTGATTGTCTCCAAATCTTGGTGGCTTGCTGTGCTCAGTAAACATCTGTTTCCTCTACATTGTTATATCTCAAAGCAATTGCTCCATAAAACACCACAGCAGTGGGGCTGGGGAGCAGTGAATTTCAGTGGGAAACTTCAATATGCATTACATATAAAATGAAATACTGAGTTTTGAAGATGTCTTGATGGAGAAATGAGTATACAGCCAAAAATCATCTTGGGAGGGGGAAAGGTGCGGAGTTTTTAGCTGATGCAGGGATGAATTTGACTTACTGTGTAAAACCTGTAGTAAAAGAACTTGCCTTATCTTTGTGCCCTTCCTGCATTTGTGGCAAAAGTCATCGAAGTAACTATGTATTTACTTGTCAGAAGTTGGGAAGCCATGAGGCTGTTGGTACCCTGCAAGGCTTAGGGATCTGTCTGTAGGGATTTTAAAGTACTCCCAAGACAAGCAGGATAACAGGGACAGTAATTCAGGTTTCATTTTCTTTGCTGTTTTTTTGGTAAGAGAGACAAAAAACAGAAACCAAACCAAAAAAAAACCCCACGCCCGCCTCTGAACTGCCACTCTCTCTTGTCTTAGGGAATTGCCACCCCCAAAGACAGCTGAGTACCTACTACTAGTGCCTGTGAGCAGGAATCGTAAGAGTCAATACTGCAGGTGGGGTGCCAGTCAACTCCCCAACAAAACACCAGAGGAGTGCGAAGCCTGGCATCCTGCATCCTTATCTCTGTGCCACAGCACACACTGGGCTTGGCCAAGGCTCTGCCCTTCCCACTGGGGGCCTTTCCATACTTTGCCTCTTAAGCAAGGACTTGCCACACCAACCCCCAGCTATTTAAAGATGGGTAGCCTTGTACTGCTGAGGGCTCCAATGGACACGATCTGTCTGACAAGTGTTCTGTACCATTACTGGCATCACTAGGGATATTCTACAAGTAGCTGGAAGCTGATTGCATTGCATGGCGAATGTCACTATGATGAATTAATTCATGCAATCAGAGCAAGCACCTCAAACTCTTCAACAGAATCCTTCCTGACAGGTGTTATGTCCAGGGCGTGTTGGATGTGCCCCTCAGTTTCATGGTCCATGATCCTCATTTTGTGTCTGGTAGACAAACACCAGAAAGCACCCTAAAACAGTTTCATTAACTGCCTGTCTGGCAGAGCAACTCCTGTGAGAACACAAACCAGAGGCAGGACAAGAGTGGGGTTATCTCTCTGTCATCCACCCGAAGCCACCCTGTGGCTTGCATATGTTTGTTTTCCATTGCCTCCCACCCTCTCCTGGGGGTGGAGGGAATAAGAAACCCTGATGTGATTTTATTTTTCTTTTTTTAGCTTCTTACACATTTTGTTAGTAAACAGAGATCCGGAATTAGAGATTACGGCAAGTATATATTTAACCTTTGTCACCTGGCTTAATTGCTGTTGATGACCATGTTGCAGACCTTATTGTTGCGTAGTCTGAGTGCCGGATGATGGCAAGCAATTCTGCTGAAGCCAAAAGAGAAGTTGCTGCCCCCACCCAGAAGTCATCCCTCTTCTCCGAAATGCAGCGGCCAACATGTGACCATTCCTTGTCTGCGTGTGAAGTGTAATTTGCTGAGGTTTTTAAGTGAACCCCATGCCTTTTACATTGTAGCAAATTTGTGGTAATTATACATGTAATTATCTGGGACAAATATTTTAAGATGCGGTGTTATCCGTAAATAGAGAAGTTCAGTATTTGTAGGTAACTCCACTGCAGGTCATGTCCACAAATCGCTGCACCCCTGTCTCTTCTTCAGATGAATGAACATGATTAAACAGCTGAACACCATGTGGCTTTGTAGGAAAATACTTGCTAAGCTTTCTGTGAGTAAATATCTTCAGCAATGTTATTGAAATAGAACTAAAAAACAATCTGGAGTGGAAGAGATAAAAGCACTTTAAATAAGCTTGTAAATGAAAGAAACAATCAAGCTCATAGACAACCTGCATAATGCCTATTGGGTAGCCAAGGGCACGTGCAGTAAATTTCTTTCTGCAAGTCATTAAAGTACTGGCATCCTATGTGTCATTCAGTGGGGGGGAAGGTGGCTGATAAGACCTGACCAGGGAGGTGGTGGAGTCACCGACCCTTGCGGTTTTTAAGAGGCGCCTGGACAAGGTGCTACAAGATATGGTTTAGTAGCTTAGTGGGTAGTAATGGTGATAGGATGACGGTTGGACTAGATGATCTTGAAGGTCCTTTCCAACCTTGTGATTCTGTGAAAGTAATAGATCTCCTTCATGTCATCTCCTTTTTTTATGTAAATAGACAATATGTAGTGTTTCTGGAGATGAACAATGAAGCACTGAACATGTAGGTGCACTAACAGTGTATTGAACCCAAGTAAAAAGAAGAGAAATATGTCTTTACTCTATTTTTCGCTCTCTTTTTCTTGACTCTGTGGTGAATATTTTCAGGCCAGGAGGCTATTCAGGTTGCAGTTCTGAAGATGGTGAGGAAACTAATATGAACGCCTGAACAATATAAGGTGCAGAGCTCCTGTTAGCACGTAATGTTTGCAGCAAACCATGACAAGATTACATGACTACAGCGGGAGCAGGTGAGAGCAGCTGATGAGTTTAGAGGCTGTGAGAGATTTAAAGTAGACTCTAGCATCTGCTGTTCTTGGAGCTGGGCAAATAGATACCCTTCTGCTTGTGACAAACTCCATCCTAGAATGATGTGGACATTATGGTGGTGCATGCTGGAAGCGGCTAAATGTGAGATAAGGTATTTAAGGATGAATAATGTCTAGTGTCATTTTCTGAAATGTGAATTCTTTCGAGTTTAAATATTTACAATAAGCTATGCTCTCCATGCACCTCCTGCGTAGTCCGTGAGAACATGGACAAGGTTTTGAAACTTGTGTCTTCCAGAGACATGGCAGACAGGCCCAAATCACCTGGGGAGATTACCCTGAATATCAATTGGATCTGTTGCACATTTCATTCTAGCTGCTGCATGTTTCCTGCTAGTTATTGCAGCTGGACCCAAAACCCAACTGATTGTGCTAAGTCCAGCACATGGGGCTGAGTACAATTTTAAGCTTTCCTTTGTCCTGGTGCTTTTCCAGAGCATGTCTTCAATTACTACATCAGCGCCGTGGAACCCTCGTGGCCCAGCTACCTCAGGCACTCAAGACCTTCATGGGGATTCTTTTTTACATTTGGTTCTTTTGGGAACATGTGGTGACTTGATCTTCAAAATTCATCTACGAGACAAAGACTGTACATGGCGTGGGAAATCCAGATGCAGGTGTAACAATAAAACCTTATCCTATGCTTCTCTGCTGATGTATGGTAGCTTGGAGCATTTATCAGGTTTAGGTGATTGTTTTTCTCTGGCTTTTGTTTTCCTCTTAAAATGTTTCTTTGAGCCTATGTATTCTCCTCTCATTCCTGCAGCTAGTTCAGCTTGTGCTCACTTCTGCATCTTTAAATCAGCTTGCAAGAGTCTTTTTATGAAGTTGGAGTCTCTCCTCAGATCAGCATTATTTGGAGATAGATGACTATTGATCTATTAGGTGGGCTGTTATTGGGAGTATAGCCAGCATTTTTCTAAGAATACTCCCACCTGAATGGAAGCATCTAAGGATTTATGACCTCTGTTGGATTATTTAACGATGACAGCATTATCTTCCTTAGATTGCTCTTAAACTTCAGAGGAAGCAGACTAGATTCACAGTGAAATCCATCTGATAGTTAAAAAGATGGTATTGCACATGACAAGCTCTCAAGCTGAAGCTGAAGTCCTATGAACAGTTTATGGTGGGTTTCCCCGATCTGTCACTCTGGCTCTAATGAAAGGCTGGAAGTAGTCAGCTGCACCAAGTGCCTTGCCCAGTTTGGTGCAACTTAACAGGGCTTGTTGGAAATGCATTACTGTGCAGAGCTTTTCCCTGCATAGATGCATTTTAACCCTGACAGATTACAATCTAGGTAGTTTCTGTAACGAATGTACAAATCCTTCCATTAGTGAATTGTGGCTATTTTTTTTTTTTCCCACCACAGGACGGCTGAAACTTAAAATTAATGTCTTGCTGGTGAAGAATAGTTGTACACAGGGGAATCAGCTGTTGCATCACTAGAGTCCAGTCCAGGGTTTATGTCCAATTTCTTTTTATGATTCATACTCAGTTTTCTGGGAATATATGGAATTACCATTTTCCAGCTCAGATATCTCTTTTGCATAGCTGGGACAGTTCAGTCAAACTGGCTGTGGTCAAATCTGTATCTTGAGATTATGCTAGGGCATGTTGCAGATGCCAAGCAGTGGAAAACAAAGCATGGCTTTGAGATGACTTGCTCTCGTGTGGGCTTTCTTGTCTCTATTGAGACATCATCAATACATATTATTCCTAGTCTTGCATTCTTTTCCATTGAGCTTCAGCTGGTGCCTTTTGCCACTTCTTTGACTTCTGAGAGAATAATGTTTCTGTCTCTTCTTCCCATGCATGTGTGCTCTAAGTGATGCCCCATTTGTACTCTCCAGCACTTTTTCCAGGTCTCCCAATAATTCATAGATTT
>VXAL01008653.1:26232-80543 GCA_013399475.1 Chauna torquata
TTTATTCAGGTGTTCTTTGGGACAGCATCCCCCAGAAAAAAAAAAAAAAAAAAAAAAAAGAAAGGACTCTCTCTTCATTGTCTTAAGGTTATGCATGAAATGACTGAAAACTTTTTCAGCTGGAAAGTTTTATGGAACTTGGTTTTGGCCGACAATTTATGCCTGCTTATTCTTTTGTTACGATGTCTAGGACAGTTGCATTTTGTGGCAATGGTCTGCTTTTCCATTTCCTAGCTATGACTTTATTTGGCTGTATTTGAACATGACTTTTGGTAGCAGTTTGAGCTCTTTGAATTATTATTATTATTATTATTATTATTATTACTATTGTTTGCTATTTAGACTTCTCTAATGGCTTCCATTATCTGCAAACTTCATCATAACTTGGTTTTAGTGGACAACACAGGTTAGTGTAAGGTTAGGTTAACGCCACAGGATTCCCTAGACACACACCATCCAGTTGCTGATTCCCTATCGATAATTAAACTTTGAGACCTGTTGATTAACCACTTAAAACTTGTTCTCTGGCTCACATTAGTGTTAGTATTTTAACATAATAGTAACTGAAATGGTGATACCCAGCTCTGTGCCATTTTTCCAAGACCTTTGATTTAGAGCTTTAGAATAGCATGAGTTCTCTCAGCTGAACTTGCAAGTAGAAACTTCTGAAAATCATGTTATCCTAATAAAACCCATGTAATTAATGTCAATAAATATTACCATCCCTTAAATATTTTTAATTGGGTTTCATCCTGACTGCTGCATTATGTCCAGGATTGATTCTGGGAGTCTATAAAACAGTGAATTGAAGACTGGGTAAAAAGTGTAAGGTGTCTTCAAGTTATCTTGAGACTACTTTTGATCAAAGGCTTTTCAAGAGCCAATCTGAGCACTCCAGGGGGTTCTTTAAAAAAGGATTCCTAACTTCGATATTATCTGATATTAGTAGTTGTCATTGAACATCACTGCTTGAAATGGAAAGATTTTCCACATAACTTGAATGCTTCCTTTAGATATTTTTTTTCATCCCCTAAGGAAATGAGATATATAATTAAACAGTCTCTTTTCCTTATACCTCAACAGCTTTTGAACTCATTATCAAATTGAGTCAAAATTTACTAGAAAAGTTGTTTTCTCGGATGTGAATGAACTTCCAGTCTTCTGAATATAGGCTTCTGCGTAGAGGAGAAAAATCTTATCAAGTACCTCCACAGAGGGGAACTGTGGTGTGGGCTCACCATTGACATGTACTTTCCCGCACAGAAAGTAATGTTTTTGGGAGATAGGAGGGAATGGCTGGGAGATGGGGTTTTGATACAAAAGGATTATTAAATCTGAGACATTCTTCAGACCTGGCAGTGTTGGGGGGATTTGCCTGTGGACTTTCTTGAAATGCCCACTGGAGTGCAAGAACTGGGAGCATTTGTATGTGGTGTACCAGGTTAGGGACTGAGGCTGCAGCGAGTTTGGTTCCTACCCAGATGCTGCGTGTTGTTTGAAACAAATGGCCCCAAAGCAGGTAGAAAATCCTTGGCTGCTCTTTGGAGGGTGGAAAAGAAATCCAGCACGGTGGCTATTCCCAATGATGTCAGACATAAAGATGCAGAAGGCAATTGCTCTCTGCATTATTCTTAGCGATGTTATTTTTGGTATCCCATTGAAAAGATTCTTTAAGTTCTTGTGAACTCTGCAGGATGTTGAATTATCTAAGTCTCCTCTATTCCCAATCAATATAAACTAGGAGTGAAATAACTGATTGCATCGAATCCCTTGTTGCTTTTCTTTCTCCTCATGAAGATTACATCTCACCACTTACCCAGGTCTTTCATCCCAAGGTTTTTAAAACAGCAGTCTTCCTTGAATCATGATATTTCTGATTGTCTAGTACCTTTTTTTTTTTCCAAGGAAAAGTAGCCTCACTTTGACTTGTGTTAACTTCTCACAACTATTTTCTCTTGACTATGTTCGGTCTGAAATTTTCCCCTTTGAACACAGAAGTTGATACTTCATTAATTTAGCATTTGCTTTGTCAGTGCATTGAAAGATTAATGTGATTGCTTGCATTGACAAAAAGGCTGACTTTCATTTTACCTGTCTTTCCATATTTCTCTGCCCAGACAAAGGTCTAAGCATGGCTCTGCAGGGAACCCAGCTTTAGAGACACTTTTGGTAAATTCTGAGAGCTTTTAGATAGGACTTGCAGTCCTGGGGAGGCTTTGCAAATGTCAGGATGAATCACGCAGACTGCTCCCCTGGTAAGAATTTATTTCACGTTTTGTGGGGGAGGATCTCAATGACAGACACCCTTGTCATTCAAGAGCAGACTGCAGCTAGCACTCTCGCTGTGCACTGGCAGAGGACGTGTTGGAGATAACGGCCCTCCAGCCATCCATGACTCGTAAAGATAATGCCATTTCAGAGCACACACCCCCTTCCCAAACAGGTTATGAGCACTGATTTCTTGTATATATTGTGATCATACAAATTCCTCCCAGAAGGTTTCAGTGATACCAACTAGGTCAAATTTATGCTCTGTAAATGAGCAATTCCCATTTCTCTTGTTTATTACCGAGGCTTTTCACATTGGTGGAGAGGCAGTTACAGAATTTTGTCTCCTCTCTTGGTGTCTTAGTTAATGTTGTTCTTGACATCTTGATTTCTATGCGCTAAACAAAGTCATTTGTTGTCTCTTCTCTTCCCCCTTCTTCCCCTTCCCGCCTGCTCCTTTTATTCCTTGCTTCTCCCTCTTTAAAATCTTCCTTCCTCGTGCAACTTGGCAGTATGCTAGAGAAGTGGAGATGCAGCCATTTTGGCCAGACTCACTTCTCAGGGTCCACACACCCAGCTTGTCCTGCACAACCCCACACCTGCACGCCTTCGTGCAGGAGCAGTTACCAGCAGGCAGCCTCAACCTTCCTCCTGTTTTTTCCTTTTCAAGGTACTCTGCGGGGTGCTGTCACATGGAACGTGGTACCGTGCTGATTTCAGGATTCCAAACTGTTTTGATGAGAACTCCAATCAGATTTGGGTATGCACTTGGCCAATATGAGAAGTATTTTTGCTGCTCTTTACAACTTCAATTTTTTATTTTGGTGTTTTGTAACTTAGCGATTGAGATTTTTATACATCGGCTGGTTTCTGACCCAAGTGAACTGCTTTTAAAAGCTTCCTCTGGAGAAATCCTCTCTCTTTAAATACATACAGGTAGGCAAAGCAACCTTGATCTTAATGCACCACTGAATTATGATGAGAAACTAGGGCAAGCATAGAAATAGGATCTCTTGCTTCAGCCAATGAACACCGAACCCAGCTGGAGGCTATCTTGCTTTGAATGCTGTGCAGGTATGAGCGCAGAGATGAGCAACCCACTGACTGATGCCTGAAGGACGTTTTCAGCACCCCACTGTGACTATGGTTCAGGGATGGACAGAGAGATGCAGATAGCTTGGTCTTGCAGCTGGTTTTCATTTCAGGATGAAATCACAAAGTATGACTAGGGCTGTTCCAGGGAAAGACAGATTTGTGAGAGGTGAAAGCATTTGTGAATCCAAGGTGAAACAGCCCAAAATAGCTGCTTTTGATGGGTCTGGCAATGGATTTGTCTGGACACTGCCTGGAAGAGAAAAGAAATTAAGACAGGCTGAGAGAGCTGGGGTTGTTCAGCCTGAAGAAGAGAAGTCTCCGGGGAGACCTTACAGCAGCTTTTCAGTACTTAAAGGGGGGCTTCTAAGAAAGATGGAAGAGACTTTTTACAAGGGTATGTAGTGATAGGACAAGGGTAATGGTTTTAAACTAAAAAAGGTTAGATTTAGATTAGATATTAGGAAGAAAATCTTCACTCGGTGAGGTGAGGGCGGCGAGGCCCTGGCACAGGCTGCCCAGAGGAGCTGTGGGTGCCCCATCCCTGGCAGTGCCCAAGGCCAGGCTGGATGGGGCTGTGGGCAGCCTGGGTGCTGGGAGGTGTTGTGCCCATGGCAGGGGCTGGAACCAGGTGGGCTTTAAATATCCATGATTGACCTCCAGCCCAAACCATTCTATGACTCTATGTTTCTATGATTCAATGAAACACTGAAAGATAAGGAGGTCCGGGGACCTGTGATCCAGAGCAATCGGAAGGGGGAGCGTGTCTCAGGATCCATATGGGATGGCTAGGTTTTGCTGTTTTTCTTGTGACAGGAATGCTTTCAGGAGGGAGCGATTGTTTTGCCGCTACCTGAACTAGTCTTCTGCTTGCTTTCCTCTCTGGGTGCACATTGCTTAGAGTCATCTGCACTGGAAGATTTCTAGCATTATCTTCTTTAGAATTATCTTCTAGCATTATCTTCTGCAGAAAAGTAACTGAGGTGGGCCTTGGGATGGTTATGTAGGTCCTGTGGACCGAAGATCTTCCAGGCATCTGTATCGCTCCCCAATGACACGTGATCTTAGTCTGTGTCTGAAGTCCTCCACTTCAGTGAGGAGAGCTGTTCTTTTATGACATAAAGCCTGGTACTGCTGCTCTCCTTCCTCCCAAGAAATTGAAGAAGTGAGGAGTCTGTATGTGCCACTCTGTCTGGATGTCTGCTCAGAGGGATTGCTTCTCTGTTCCTTCCTTTTGAAGTAGCCATCTATAAGAGATGAAGCCCTCGAAAACCTCTTTAGAGAATGGATTGGCTCCTTCATTGTAGGAATACTAGACATGCTTTCTAGTATTCAAGACTGTGGCTTTCTTACAAGAAAGCACAGCATTTTCACTCCTACAAAGCAATTCCACCAGAGCAGTGTGAGGCAATCCAATCAGAAAGTGGAAATGTTTCTTTTTTCCCTCCCTGACTTCAGCAGATGTTGCACACTAGTCCTAAGCTTATACAGGGCTTGTCAGGTGCCCTGAGGTGTCAACATCTGGATGTAAATTTCAGACACATGTTTCCAGCAAATAAATGTAAACCACTCCTGACATGATTTCTTCCAAGCTACAAACACCAATTTCAAGACATCCCTTTTACTGCTCGGTGCCTGGTTTTACATAAGATTTCATAATGGATGGGTGACGGCTGGCTGCACTGTACTTAAGCATGCTAAAAGGAGCTACGTTTGGAGCACAGGACATGATGCGAAATTAAGGATTTCCTTCCCATGCTCGCTGCAGTCAGAGTGACTTGCTGTTGGTGTTGCAGTGGATGGCAGATACAGAGCCTTGTGAAGTAACTCACTGTGGGCTGAACCTAAACCTTACCAGTGTAAAAATACGTACATGTGTGTAATGGCTGGCACGTTGCACAGGCCTTAAAGATGTGTACAGAAGGCCGAGATTGCCTCAGTGTGGACCTGTGGGCAGGGTGCCTCTCCCCACTCTGTTGTCTCTCCTTGGAGGAGAAGGAAAGATGGAGGTTGAGGTGGTGAAAGCTCCTCCTTGCATGCCTGCCCCAGCTTGCAACAGCCCGCTGTTTTCTCCACAGGTGGGAGAAGGCAGTGAGAGAAAGCACCACTGGTGCATGCTGGTTGCTCACCTTTTACTGGTAAGCTTGAGATGGTGGCAAGCAATGCTGAGGCAGATGATGGTTTGTCATACAGTGTGGAAGAAGCAGAACAGATCACTTGGGGTTCCAGATGTGTTCCAGGGCTGTAGGGAGATGGGAAGAAGAGTGGTCCTTTGGGTCAGGCAGGCAGCCTGCCCACCTTGTTCAGTCCCACCCTAGTGCTTAGATGAAGGGGAAGATGGAGAAGCTCCTATCCAGGGCAGGGAGCTACTCCAGGAACAGAACCACGCTGCAGGTCTCATCCCATACATGTCTATCCAGCGCCTACTGAAAACCCGTGGCATTCACAGAGCACTCTGTAGCTGGAAATCGGAATGAAGAAGCCCAATATGAATGTCCTGTTTGTCCTAGCATACTTCTATAAATCTTTCCCTGATTTCCTGCTGTCTCCGCTTTTTCTCCATGCCTGCAAATCCGTACAAAGAAGAGACCAGAAACACCCCATCCACGTGAAGCTGTCAGCTGTAATCAGCCATGAGAAACCATCTACCTTAGCTCATGTTTCATTCACCCTCAGCTCACAAAGCTTATACACATCCTTACATTGCCCTTGTTGCAGGTTTGTTCCCAGCAGCAATGGAGGACTCAGGGCACCAAAACCAGCTGTTGTGATATCATCCTAAAAGAGAGAATAAAAATAACTCAGTGGATTTGTGGAAAATCGTGTGTTCCTTAAGCATCCTTATGAGTTTTTTTCCTGTCTCTTCTTTCCTGTTGATAATTGTTTCTGCTGAGAGCTTCAGAGATGTTACTGCAGCAACCCTCTGGAGCAGGAAGTACGACAAGCCCTAGATCAAGAATTTCCAGGGCTAGTGCTTCAGTGTGTGTAAGCAAGCACAACCCTGATAGCTGATCCATTTGGCCAGCACAGGTCTCATCTTCTTCTCACAGGATACCCCACATGTCTTAGGCTCTGGCTTTGCATGGTTGAGGAACCTGGACCTTGGATCTGAACGCTCTAGCTCTTTTCCCAGGTTTGGTGGATATTCTACAGTGTTACGACAACTGAAACAGCCCAGAACTATAGAACTTGACACGATGTTCTCTCTCATGTCCTCTTTCCATTTGGTAGACAAGATGTATCATTTAGCAACTGAGACCAAACCTGCTTGCACGTGACTGTTGTGTAACTGGGGAGAGTGAGCAGAGATCTTTTCATGAGATCTCTTCCCAGGTCTTTCATACTGTTGATAGCTGGATATGCTTTTCCCACACGGCTTCAGATCAGCAGAGAGCACAAGCACCCAGCAAATTGGGCTCAGATTTTACAAGTGTCATCCTTTAGACCACAGTATTCTTTCATTTTTTATGTTCCTAGAGTTGCATTTCTAGAGTTCTTTTTTTAATGTTTCTAGAGCTTTCCAGAAGTTGATAAAATGTGCAGTTTTTCCTGCTGTACACATGCAATTCTGCCAACTTTACTTGTGCTATAAGTAGTAGTCATATGCAGCAGTATTTTCCATTTGAATGGCTGCAATTCTAAAATAAGGTTTTTTTCTTTTTTGGAAGTTCAGATTTATCTTGTGGAAATTACTGCAAGAGGGAGCAGTGAGTTTCTCCTCTTCTGATAACACCCTTAAGCGCTTCCGTGTGCACACATGCGTGTGTGTGTATTTGTGTGTGTGTAAAGGGAAAAGGTTGGGGTTAAGCGTAGTGGGTGAGGGGAACGCAGAACACAATCAACCAGGCACATTCAAAAAGTCATTTGAAATACCATTGTGCAAATTACAGTCCTGAAATATCCTAATTAGGACTTCTAAATTATCTCAGGAGGATCACAATTAAAATATTCACGATAACTAGGAAAGGAAGCATGTCTTCCCTTCAGTATGCCTGACTTCCTTCTTTTCTTCGTAACATTTCAAAGGCATTTTGTTCCTGAAATACAGGCACTTGTTCCCAAAGGGAATATGCTTATATTTTGGTGTTCTCCCAGGTTGTTTTGGTTAATTACAGACAACAGATTCTGTGTGGTTCAGAGGCCTGTATGTAATCATGCAGTGGGCTCTTTATCTGTCCTGTGCGCTTAACTCTAAGTGTTGCTCTTAAGGACAATAAAAATAAATGCAGCCACGTTTTGTGGAAAGCACCAGCAGTTCCAGCTGTGGCAGGGAAGTGCCTGGCTGTGGTTTAACTCTGGCCATTGTACAGCAGATCGCTAATATTCATATCTATAATAATTCTGCTCCACTGCCAGGCTGCCCCTGCCTGAGCACAGGATTTGTGTCACAGGGATCTCCTTTGCTCCTGCCACCATCCAGCATCCAAAAGCGGAATGCTGCCCCTTCTACAGCCGAGGCAAGGAGCAGATTTTCCTTGCAGAAGGTTGGTCCAAGCTTGTCCTCTGTTACAGAGGGAGGGGCTGCTCGGAGGGAAGAAGGCATGCATGCAGGGAGCAGAGCCATCAGCTGATGCGTTGGCTCTTTGCTGCAGGCAGCGTTCTCATCCACTCAAACCACTCCCAGCAGTGCACTGCAGATAGATGTGGCTCTGTCATAACAAAGATTAAAAATAAAAAATAAAAAAAGAAAGAAAACAATACTGGTACACTGATCAGCCAACTTGTATTGCATTCAAAGTGCTTGTGTGGGGAGGGGCACAGAACTCAGGTGTTATCTCATTTTTACTAGAAAAGGTGCTTTTCTTTGCAGGAATGTTACAGAGATCATCCTGCTGCAGTACAGATCCTGCTGAGACACAAGTGCCTGTGGAAATCCAGCACTTTGCTGTGGACCTTTTTCCAGGGAACCCCCAGCACAAGGAAGGAACCTCTGTCCCAGGAGGTGACAGTGGTGTCCCACTGGGCTTTAAGGTGGGCAAGCTGCCCTGGGTGGCCCTGCTGGAGCAGGGGTTGGGCCAGATGGACCCAGAAGTCCCTTCCCACCTCATCCAGTCTGTGTTCTGTGACTGTGACCTTGGCTGGTCCTGCATGGAGCCACAGTGCATTAGCCTCGTCTCTACTGGAAAGCAGATCAGCCGCTTTGGGAGTATGAAATCTGGATTTGTTCTTAGGCTGTGCTGTGCCAGGGCTGCTGCTCCGGACGTGAGCAATCCTCAGCCGCAAATCGCCTGACCCTGGCTGCCTGAGCAGCCTGGCAGCTCGAAAAGCTCGCTCGTGGAGGAAATGCCAGCAGATGGTGCTCAAGAACATGCACTAGCCAGGACGTGGAGGTGTGGAGAAGCAGAAATGCTGCTTGCCGTGTCCCTTCAGCAAACCCTGGTTTCCCTTTCCGTCACTGTGTTTCCATGGGACCGTGCAGAGAGCAGCAGACTCGGCTGCCATTCTGTTCTCGCCAAATTCCAGACCCAGGAGCTGCCTTGCAGAGCCATAGGCATCGTGCTGACTCGCTCCTGGCAGCTCCTTCTGTGTCCTGCAAACTTTTGCCTCGCGTGAAAATCACTTGAAGATTGCTTTTTTGTTTTGTTTTGTTTGTTTTTGTTTTGTTTGTTTAGAATAATGAAAAATAAGCGGTGCTTGCAGAAATGTTATTCGAAGAGACTGACATTGCAAATGAAACACTTTGCAGGGTCGCTTGCCTGTCAGTAACCAGAATCTGCCCCAGTGGTAGGGTGTTCCTGTTCCTACAAGTCTTTGAAGTCAGATCTCTTTGTCCTGCTGTGGATTTCTGGTGCACTTGTGTTCTGATAGTCACACAAAAGATTGAAACTTGTAAGAGAGAAGAGAAGCAACTACGGAAAAAGCAGAGCTTTTCTTCAAAGACAGAAGTGTGTAGATTAGGCCTGGTGTAACAGTGTCTATACATGCACTGTTCGAGAATATCAGGATATTTGTGTAATCGATTATTCCTATGCAGAAACCTTTGGCTTACAATCACTTATTTCGTAGTATCATCCTCACAGGGAATTGTTTCATGGTAGACATTCTTCTGGATTTTATTGTAAGGAATAGTAAGGCTTGTAAAATCCATTCATTTTTTTTCCAAAGGCCCTTTGCCCGTGACAGATACTTAGGAGAGAGACGTGGGACCTGCTGGTGGCTTGTCCTGTGCTGAGTCAGGACTCAGATCAAGCAGAAATGGCAACAAGACCTTACTGGAGCAGTTTGAAGGTTGGCGGTTCATAACTGACCAGAGCTGGGCTGCAGAGCGCTCTGAACACAACTGATGCAACTCCATCTGCTCCCTAGCAGGGTTTCAAAATGGTGCTGAAGTAAGACGATCCGTATAAATTCGTTCAGGGCTTTCTGCGGCTAATCCGGCATGCTTTTCTCTTGCAAGTCCTTGTGTGAATTTCAATGTTTTTATTCTTGTGGGAGAGGGGCCACTGGGATTTGGACTTGGTCCTCTTCTGAGCAACTGGTCAATGTTTGCATGAACGAATGGGTCCACACAAACTCTTAGCTGGCGTCGCTGGAGTCTGCAAACTGCGTGTTGGCTCTTCCAGGTTCAAACTGCAGCCAGCAGTGAATAACCGGGCCGGCGTGCCCCACTGTCTGCCTGCAGCCTGCTGCAATGAAGCTTAGTGTTTTAACACAGTGAAGGAGATTTCTGTTTCAATGTTTGCTGGGCGTCTCCCATGGGCCAGCATCACTTTGCTGAGATGGGTGATAGTTTTGTTGATGTCACCTCCGGCACTTCATGGTGAAACCAGTTCCAAATTAAACCTACTGTCACATATTCGTCATCTTTAAGACACTGCCAGGCTGTCAAGAGCAGCCAGGAATGCGGAGCGGGAAGCAGTGCTGTGCCAAATGCTGAGTAGCTGTGCTCTGCTGGCCAGCCACACTTTCTGGGCCCAGGGCTTCAATGGCACCTGGCAACCATCACATTAAGGGTTCGGTGTCCCACCAGGCAGGAAAACTAGGGATGTGTTTCAGGGAAGAGCTTGTTGGGCATGCAGTGGTGCCTCTCCTCCACCTGGCGATGGAAGAGGAGCCTGAGGCTGGAATGTGGCAGCTCCTCCAAGTGGCTTCCCCAAACAATATTTTGAAAAAGGGATTTAAAAAGACCTTGTGGTTTTTACTCAGTTAAACTTCTCCTAGGAAAACTGGCAGTTCAGTCACTTCAAATGAAATGAAATGAAAAAGTGTTTTTCTTTTCTTTTCTTTTCTTTTCTTTTCTTTTCTTTTCTTTTCTTTTCTTTTCTCCTTGTCCTGAGAGAGTTATGTCTCTGGGGAACATGGCTGGGGACAGGGATTTTATTTTGTCATTTCTTGGACTGAATCCAAATCTAGTTTTAAGGGACAGTTACCAAGTGTTTCGAAATGTTCAGCTTCTTGCAGACAAGCTCTCCACCCCCAAATGTACTAGGGGAGACTTCCTATCCGGACTCCCAAGGCTTTCCTCCTGCCCGTGTGGGCAGTGTGACATTTGTCTGGGAGTGCTTAGCATCCGTTCTGCATAGACTTGCACCTCTTCTGGTGGGACAACCTTTCCAGCTGCACATGTGATAGGTTTCATCTGTTTCCAAAGTGGATTTGGCCTGCACCTCACTTGTAGAATTGGAGATGCTTTGGCAGCTCTCCCTTCTGCCTGGTAACACAAGTGTAATGGTCTGTACTGATCTCTGGCCTCTTCTTCATGCCCAGGGAGGATATAGCACCATACCGTTTGTGACTGCAAAACTATTAATATTTAAGATTTGAGAGGTCTAGCTAAGAAGTTTATCCTAACAACAGGAACATACCTTTTGACCAAAAGCTAGCAGTCTGATAGTTTCCATCCCCCACTTCTGAGCTAAGACTCTACTGAGTGTGCCACTGCTACAGGTTCCACCAAGAGCCATCTCCACGTTGTCAGCTGTGGCAATTAGCAAGCTGCTCAAGGAGTCCATCCCCAGGCAAGAGTACTTGGCCTTATTAACATATAAACGACTGTCTGGAGTCCATTCTTCCTAAAGAATGCACACTTGGCTTTGTTAACATTAGAATGATTTTACTTAACTCTTTCATTTCCTTGAAAGAGTATATAGTTGGGTCTCCACAACCACTGGGCAGAGAACACGGGGCGGGGGCAGAGGGGGAGATGCTGCCTGAGCCTCCTCTCACTATGATCACAGCTAATAAAGCTGCTGTTGACCTGTCCTAAATTGTACTTGCTTTATTACGCACTTGGAGTCCCGATATTCTCCGGCACCTTTGTGACTTGATGTACCTCTGATATACATAACTCAAGCCCTGGTGACTTTTGTCTAGAGAGGCCAGTTCAGTTAGCTGGAGATGAGATAGCATGAACAGTCAAGACACGCCAGCCCTCCCTTCTCCCCCGTGTTTTGGCCTGGCCTTAAAAGGGAACAGTATGTTGAGTCCTGATAGAGTGTACTGGTATGACAACTGGCAAGGCTGTAGGACAGAGAGGCTTGCCTGTAAGCTTGTGCCCGCTGGCTCTTAGGAGATGGATTGCACTGCCCGTGCTTCAGAATGGATGCTGCTGTCTCTGGAATCTGAGTGGGTTTGTAAGAAACCATCTAAAGCTTTGGTGTGTCTTGCCTGTCCTTGCACCAGGCTTTGTAAATCTGTTTCACTGCAGGAGCCAGATTCAATCCTCTGCTGACATTTAGGATTTAGTTTCTTTAAGTACTGGCTCTTAGCTGAGCTGAGAAAACTAACCAGTTTGACTCATCCAGGCTGACATGATCTATTAGGGTTGGGATCATTGCTATTGCAGTGCTCTGGTGGCTCTGGTGGCAGACACAGCTGTCCAGATACGGGGTTGCAGCCAGGAAGAGGCCAGAGCATCAGACTCTATGTATGAGCACAAATTATTCCCTGAATACGTGTTTCACGTGGGCAACATCCTGACCAGGCAAAATGAGTTTCCTTTAAGTCCTGGCTGAGACATGCACACAAGAGAGCTGGTTCCCCACACCACGTAGGGCAGCTGTGCCACCTCTGCCAAAATAGTGCACAAGGGTCTGGAAAGCCTCAGGGTCTCACTCAGGCTCACAGCAGCTGTTGGTGGCACAGGGTATGGTGTGCTTGGAGGTGGTTTGCGTGCTGTTAGCAGCCACAAGGAGAGCCCAGAAGGACAGTGCCCGGTCCTGCCACTCCTGGAGTTTTGTCTGCATGCTGTCTGCTCCAGCTAATTTTATAGTCCTCCTTCTATGGCCATTACTCCTGGCATGGATACAGTGGGAATGAAGTGACGTGAATGTCACCCACCTGATCTGAGCCACAGAAAGGTGTTGCCAAGCCAGGAGCTGTGCTCCAGTCACTGGTGTTTGATTTAAGGGTCTTTAAACACAAGGCTATTTTCTTCCCTTGAGAAACTCTTAAGCCAGCTCAAAAAGCAAGGATAAGCTCCCAGAACAGAGCGGCAAACAGAAGCCTGTCAGATCAATATTTCTTCTTTTCAGTGTAAATTACTGGCTGGAGTGAAATCTAAATAGAAGAGGTGACAGGTGAGCCCCGTAGGCTCATTGACAGGCGGGTAGCAGTGCAGTCGCATTGGCTGGCAGGGCAAGCGCTCTGCGAAGTGCCGGCAGTGGCAGCACGGAAGCATCAAGCACCGCGTCTGGCACGTCGATGTTTGCACGGCAGTTCTGAATGGAACAGCTCGCTTAACTCTTCCCCGGGTGCTGGGAGGTCCCAAAGAGTTGTTGCCTTAATGTTCACAGATGCTAGTGACAAGTGACATGAGGCCTCAAGGTCCTTGCATTGCCTGTTGGTATAAAAATTTGTAGCCATGTCCTGGAGCAGACAGGGGAAATGGTGAGCTACTAATCAACCCTGCTGTCCTCTCCTGGGATGCTGGCAGAATCCTACCACTGTTACCTGCTTGCTGGTGGCTTTTTCAACACGCCTACACTTCCCTGAAACGACACCTGCCAGAACGCTGGCCCTCTATGAATAAGTGCAGCACAGGTGACAACCAGTGCCCTCTCCTACTGGTCCCAAACCCACGCTGATCCCTGCCCAGTGCTGTGCCCTGCAACGCTGCATGTGAGAATGGAGAGCAAATGCAACATGCACTTTAGCTGCTCCAGAGTGACTTGCCTCCAGCAGCGGACCTTGGAGGAGCATGTCCTCCGGTGACCATGCCTGTTGACGCCCAGTGTGGCATCTTGCATGACTACTTACCCACTTGCACACCCACCATCCAGGCTGCCAGGGGCTTGCCTGTCTGGTCAGTAAAAGCTCAGGGGATGTTCACAGTGGGAGAAATGTCTGGTGCAGCTCATTTGCTGGAAACATGAGCATGAGCCACTCTATTGACTTCCCTCCTGTTATTGATGTTTGCATTCAACCTTCAGTTCTGAATTGCCAATGCTTTTGAAGACCCCAGCCCAACATCAAAGCAGATATGCTCTCCAGGGTTTCAGTAAAATAGGCTGCTGAGCACCATGTTATTGCAGCCAGGATGAGCAGTAACGCTGAAGACACCAGTAGGTGGATAGTGAGGAAGTGGGTTTCCTGAAGGCAACTTTCTCGCACTATCTGTCAAACTGAAGTCTGCTGTGATTGTCCACAGCAGCAATAGGTGCCGCTTCTGCATATAACTAGTGATAAAGGGTCTCTTCCCACGTTCCTGTGATCCTGGGAAATGGAGAGCTGTGAACATGTTCACGAAGCCTGGGGACTTATGTGCATATGCCTGTGTTGGCATATGGACCTGCAGAGCTCCCGAGCTGACCCAAATTGGGAGACAGGGATTTATCTGGGGTGGGGAATGTGTCTGTTGTGACTGAGGAAGGATTATGGTAAATATTGGTGTGCTAGCTTGTTACTTTGACTCACCTGGAATATTTTGATGGGTAGGGGGGAATAAAAAATGCTTTGATACTTACAAAGGATAAGATTTTAGGTGACAAGCTGTATTAACTTCAAAATATTAAAGTACAGAGTGAAGAAATGGCTATGGTTTATTATGATCACAGAGATTCAAAATAAATCATGCCTGGTACCTGGAGAGGAAATACAGCTCAAAATTTCTTCTCATTAACTCACAAAATGACAGAGGAAAGGTGCTTGCTCACACAGCAAAACGAAAGGTTGGTGGCAACGCCACCAGTGGAACTCGTTGTGCATGTGTTCTGTTACTTGGAACATTTTATCCTCTGTAACAGAGACAGAACTTTCTAAATTCAGGCTGTGTGTTAGCAGCCAGGGGATGGAGGAAACCTTCTTGTTTCTTTGCAGAACACTTGCTTGTACCTGCAGATAGCCCACTCTAAGACCTACCAAGTCTTGATGTTTGCTCTTGTCTCTTTAACTCTGTACAACAAACTTTTTTTCCCTGGGACCTCTATGTGGTGCGAGCATAAATCAGGACCAGCTGCGAGAAAAAAAAAACTGCTCTGGGTCAGCAGAGCTTCTCTTCTTCACATGAGGACATCTTGTACATGTAATACTTCTGGGTTGCTGTACCGAGGTAGGTGAAAATAGCCTGGCTGGGGGTGGGCATGAGTACATTATAAGGGAAATCTCAAAATGACTCCAGTGCCTCTAACATTCAACCTCTTCTATGCATTAGGTTTCTTCGTCACTGCAACAGAGCACCCAGAAAACCACACATAGACTGTGTATTCATAAAGTCTAGATTAATTTGAAGCCAGAAGCAGAGGAGAGTTGAGTCTGTTAGGGCACAGGCTCTGGAATGCAATAGGTGTCGTGGCCACACACAGCCTGCTAGCAGACAGAAGGTGCTGAGGCACTAACCTGCCCATCAGGACCTTCAGGAGAGTAAACCCGGATGGTCTACAGCAGAAGTGAGGATGCAACAGAGAGTCTGAGACTTCATGAAGGGCCACTGCGACTGTATGCTTCCCTTACCTGGCTCATGAGGTATAACCTGGCTTGCAAAAGCCTCCTGACAACACAGATGGGAGCATCCATTGTGTGGGGTTTAATCTCTGTGCCCATCAAATCCTCTCTGGGAGCAGGTGATTTTGTTTGTCATTTGACAGCTATTAGCCCTTCTTCATTAGTGTGACACAGCATACAGGAAACATTGCATTCAGAGTCTGGCTCAAGTCTGTAATGCACATTTGGAAAATGAATTGTGATTTATGATGAATCCTCTACGACCCAGCGTGACTGTACCATTCGGCTGCCTGTGTACATGCTCATCTCCTAGGGTTTCTTTATAACTTCTCAATGTTTTATTTCGCACTCCACATTTCCCTGCTGAGCTTGTCAACCTGGAAATTAGACTCTGAGGGGGCTTACCCAACCAGAGTCAATTGATGCCATTCCCAGCTCTTTTCAAACAGTCCGCTGGTTACTGCACACTTTTACTACAGCACTCATAAACTAGGTCTGAGCTTGCAACAGCCTCCAAGGAAGGGATGTCTCATCTGTCGTATGTAGAATCCCTCCCCTGGACTAGGAGTTAAGTGAATGAGCCCACCTCTGCACATCTGACTTGGCTGTGACAACACGAAGGTGAAGCTCCTAGCCTCCTTGAGACTCATATACGTTTACCTCCCCTTGTGCTGGGTCCTTGTTCTGGCAGGCTAGCTGTCTTGTTATCCAGCCTGATATACTCATGGGCCAGCCTCTCTCTTAAGAGAGATCAGAATCTGGGTCACCTCTTCTTGGCTGATGTATGGAATTAAGTAGCGCTTTTTTGATAAGCTTGCTCACTGTAATGAGAAAACATCCTGGTGTGATGTGAAAGGTGCCTTTGAAACCTCAAGAGATTCTGGAGAAAGGAAAAGGCAGGAAAAAAATTCAATCCTAAATTTAATTGACATTAAGAACTTGCCTTTTGTGTATTAAAATTCTGTGCCACCTTGGCTGCTCTGCTGTGATTATTGCAGGAACGAGCAAGAAATGCTGTGTGTTCAATTTGCTGTCAGCCAAGGATGTTCGAGTCGTTTCTCTCTAATGATACAGATCAGTAGTTTTCGTTCAAGATTGATCATATTTCAACACAAAGACATGCGAAGTGCATTTATGACAATTAGCCCATAAAGTGACATGGCCTCCTTTTACAGTGGAAGTACCCTTGACTGAACTGAATTTCTGCATGTGCTTGGGTCTAAGTGCACCCTCTGAGGAGACAGCCACAGCTCCAACAGGGCATGGAGGTGGCTTTGTTCCAAAGAAAACCTGGCTGTTACCTTTCATGGGAATTCAAGCCTACAGAGAGAGCTTTTTGAATCTCTCCGCTTCTCCACCTCTGTCCTTGTCCAAGGCTCAGGTTAGGGCAGCAGGCTTTCATCTGAGTCCAGAAGTGGCCCAGAGTTGAAGCTGCTACTCTACCGTTTCTTGCAGCTTCGAGGCAGGAGTGATGCCCTTTCTCAGAACAGTACTTTCCAGCAGGTGCTTTCTTCCTTCCACTGTTGTAGTCCCGCCTGTAAACTCACCTTGAGTCACAAGCAGCCGTATCTTGAATAACTTTCCAAATTCTTTGTTAGGCAGTGATGTTTTGATATAAGAACACATCGCCAGGCTTTTGTAAATAGAAAAATTCAGGTGTGTTTGCTTGGCATTTCTCTCCTACTCATGTCTGCTGGATGGAAATGATGTTGATAACACACCAAGGTTTTAGCTGTTGCTGAGCAGTGCTTACACTGAGGGACTTTTCTGCTTCTTGTGCTGCCCTGCCAGTGAGGAGGCTGGGGGTGCACAAGAGGCTGGGGGTGAATCTGTGGAGCTCCTGCATAGGTTTTGGTTTGCCCTGGGCATTTTGTGTGTCTGTTTGGCTGGAAGGAGTGGTAATGGACGGTAAGTTTTCTGATTCTTCCGTTGCCCTGCTTCCTGAAGAAGGTCTAGGTCCAAGAGCTTCCACTCCTTGTGCAATCTGCCATGTCTTTTTAAAGACTAAAGCAGTGTTTTGAGACTGTTAAAGATTCTCGGGCTCAAAGCCCTTCGAGATCTGAAAACATCACTGTCATTCCCCGGCATATGCAAATGGTGATATGGGCAAGAGGCCCTTGCACTGCTCTGCCACATGGCAGCACCCTTCTGACTTTACAGGACGTACTCTCCTGAGTAGGGCTCTCTGCAGAGCCTAATATATGAAGCTCTGCAGCTTAGGGTTTCAGCAGCTTTTCTTGTACCGTATACAACAATGATGTATCTGTATCAATGAAAGGACCCCACATCACCTGTCTTGAGCTCTGTTTTAACCATAGGGCTGTACTTCTGCGTGTGCCTGTGCTGTAGAAGATAACATGCTTTGGAGTTGTGCAAATGTGTTTAACTAGCTATCTTTGCCCACCCTTTGCCTTCTTTTTGCTAGCTTTGAACTCCACTCCCAGCTTACTTTCTGTACATAAGGAGTACAGCTTCAATGAGTGGGATTACTCTAAGTCTTGTTAATTTCGGTGCAATTATAGTCAGTGATACTCTTTTCATTGGTTTTACTGTACATTTTATCACAAAGCACTGCAGGCTACACACATTAAGCAGCACTCTCTAAAATAAAGCATTTGAAGCTAGAGAAAGATATGCACAAATTAATTGGACATCCATCCTAGAAGGAGGTGAAACAGCAGCTGGCGCCCGTCGCGCTCTCATGCTGGCAGCAAGCAGAGGGCTGGTCTCACGTGCTGGACCTTAGCTAATGACACAGCCTGGCAGCTTCGGGCCCTGCGACAGTGAAGGGCCCCTGCCGCCACTCTGCGTGCATGCCCCCAGCATAACGCGCTGTATCGCTTTGTGCCAGCCTTGGGTCTGCCGGACCCAAATCCAGAGCGCCCTGCAGTGCTGTGGGCACCCTGAGGTACCGCTGCTCTACTCGACAGCTTCTCCTCTTGTCCCTCCCTGCGAAGTGCCCCACTTGCTATCCATCCTCCTGGGCCTGTATCCATAGCTGCTGACTGACTTCCCGTGGGAGTAAAACAGGCTCGCTGCCTCCCGGGCATCCCTTGGCCAAGTGTAAATCCCTCTTTGGTCCTGCTGTGAAAGCAGACTTGAACAGCAAGGCCCTCTGCAGGGTCATGCCACTGCCTACCCCCATATTTCTGCCCAGCATGAAGTGCTGGGGAAGCTCTATCGCATTTCTGCTCCAGTAGGTGCAAACAAAAAGAGCTTTGTGTTTGTGTCTCGTGTCTTAATTTTAATGAAGGCATGTTTTTGCCTGTGCTGCAGTCAGGGATCTGGCAAAGAGCAAGCACAACAAGAGCAAATGGGCCAGGTCCTCCCTCCTGAATCACATTTAAGTGCAATAAATAATCAGAGGCTGTTAAATGCTTAACGTGCCAGAGAGTATCTTGCCAGCTTGGCTCTGGAGGAGGCCTCCCCTCCTGCAGGTCTGCGGAGTCAGCTGAGGGGACAGGAAAGTTTCACAGCAGTGTTCACAAGCCTTAAATGCTAACAGCAATGTCACTGCTGTGCTTAAATGTGGCTCTTGCTAATGAGATGGAGCCATGTTTCCTCCAGCCAGGTCGTTTTCTTTGTGCTACAAAACCATGATGCCTTTTTAGATTAATGACAAGGTCTGACATGGGGGTACTCAAGTCCTCACTGAGATGATTCATGGTCTGGTCAAGCCTGTGCCCACATAATTTCGGGTTTTGATCTCTCGTTGGTGCTTCAGTAGGATTAACCTGTTTGTTATAAGGTATTCACTAGTTAAAACTTCTCAGTTAAGGTGAAATGTAAGATGTGACTTTTTTATATGTAACTTTGGCCACTGAATGACATCTATTCTGTATTTGTTCTGCTGGACCTTTGGCTGAAGGCTGTAAAGCTTTCTGTGCAGCTCTTTTTTCACTAAGGCATGTACAGATGTAGCATGGATGCTCCTGTGCACGTACGGTTAGTTACAGTAAGTGTGAATTTTAGGTGGTCCAAGGAGAGCTTGGACCCAAACATTTCTTTTTCTTGCTGAAACAGCAAGTAAGCTGCTGTCCTCACAGGCTTTGAGGCAGCATCTCAGGGACACATCAAAGCCAAAAACGCTTGTATTGGAGGAAAGACTGGGGGCCATGTTTGTTGTTGGCTTTTTAAGTAAAACCACTTCAAATGTATCTCTTTTTTTTTTTTTTGGTGCTAAAAAAAGGAAAGCAGATTAGTATCTCCTTGCCAGCTGGAAATTATGGACTTTGTGCTGGCGACCAGACTGCCAGACCACCATGTTCTATTTATTGCCCATAGCAATTTTTTTTAAGAAGCAAGATGGGTAGGCTGAACATTGTAATTACTCTGTAGATTACCAAGGTGCTTTCTCCACCCTGCTGAAAACAGCTACGATGCATGTGCTGTACCCAAATCTTCTTGCAAAAGCCAGGCCAAATAATGCTTTTAGAGGCGATGGTACATCCACCATGCTTCTACTTGAATGTCAGCATTGAATTCTGTGCCTCAAAGAGAGCCAGGCTACAGTTAAATTCACGTGCAGCTCTGTATCTGTTCTCTGCCTTCCCCCCAGCCTTTTATTGCCAGGGCAGTTAGGCAGCTGGTGTTCCTGTGTGAAGCGAGTAGGTCTGAGTAGTCATTTTGGCCAACATTTTGGTTCAACTGGAGCTGCAGATCACTCCTCACCCAAGCACGCCATCCTGTGTTTAGCTGGCACTAATGAAATAAGAGGCAGAAATAAGAAACAAGAACTTCTCCCGATCATCCTCCAGTAATCTTTGGCTTTCTTGTTGTTCGACTCCCCCACTGTCCTGCAGACTGCTGGGTGAGTATACACAGGGGAAATTTGTTGCATTTGTGGGCTACTGTGCTTGATGCCTTCTGAGCTATAAAACGATAGGTTTTTTTTTTTTTTTTTCCACTGTCACACTTTCAGCATGATTTGAAAGGGGCCCACTGTAATGCCTTCAGAGCTACAAATCTTTGGTGCTGTACATGAAAAGCCATGGCAGCTGCCCCAGGAATAACAAGCCAGTGAGACCTGGGGTTAAGCCCAAGAAGGCTAACTGTCTGGGATTGTAAACGTGGTCAGCAGCACATGCCAAATGTATCCCCAGATAATCAAGGTTAGACCACGAGTTGAAAAGGGTACAGGACATATTACAGAGTGTACACCTGACCTCTGCTAATACACGGCAGATATAAGGAGGATCCCTTATCAAGGGTTGGAGCACTGGTTCTGAAATACAGCCACAAATGTCTCTCAGTGTTTGTAGCCTGTTCCAAGCTGCAACCAAATATGCTGAACACGCTCCCTTCATAAAAAGGAGTTTCTTTGGTGCTATGTAGTGGGGACTGAGGGGTTGATCCAGCTCTGGGGTACCTGAAGCTCTTCTCCCACAGACACTCTGTTTCATTCCTTCTCCTCCCACCCCCTCATCCTGCACATTTCCCCAGCAGTCTCTTATCCATTTATTATCCCAGATTCCTTGAAGGCTGAGTGATTGTTTCATCTTATATGTCCTGCAGAAACTGAATACATGGTGCTTACCACCATTCTGCAAAATAATTGCAGACTCTGACATTCCCCCCCCACCATGTTGTCAGCTTTGTTGGAGTTGCTGTAGGGGAACAAATTAATCTTGCAAAATGCTTTGGAAATCCAGTGTCTTTTTTTTTTTTTTTTGGTGGTATAGCTTTCTACTGACTTTCGGAAGTCCGTCAGGGCTCCTTGTTGGCAGCAGGACTTTGCAGCCTGTCCCAGGGGCATGAGGCTCCTTGGGAGAAGGGGAGGTAGAGTCGAAATTAGAGGAATCTCAGGGCTAGCTGGTGCTTGGTGCAGGTGCCTGTGGGGTTACAGCACAGAGAGAACAAAGGTGGCCTGCTGCCACCCTCACTTCAGCCCCTTCTTGGTATTGGAAACATGCATGAAACACTGGACCCCTTTGTTCTCTGGCAGGAAGGCCGCAGCTCCATCTGTCCACACGGAGTGCTCCGAGGTCTGTGAGCAGTCTGCAAAGAGAGGCTGGAGCTCCTGCCATCTTTTTTTCTTTCCTGAGGTACAAACGTGCTTTTCTCTCCAAATATCTGATGTAGGTAAGATCAGAAGGGCTCCAGGTCTTGAGCTTGCAGTTGCTCTTCTCCCTGAGCCATGAGAGCTTCCTGCCACTCTGACAGCAGCTCCTGCCCACTGAACAGCTCTTCTTGCTTCTGCTTGGTGCTGCAAGAAAATCCGTTCCTTTGTTTTGACGACAGAAGCAGATTCTGCCCCATCTCCTATGGTTAAAACACAGGCAGGGAGAAGAGGGTGGGTCAGAAGAGGCCCTTGAGGTCAATCTCCAATTGAACCACATACAGTACAGGAACGCAGGGGAAAGATGGTGCTTGGTGTAATATTTCCTGCTGTCACTGCTTTCCTTGCACTTGGCTGTGACTCGTCCTCTCAGGATTGCTTTACTGACTCCAGATGTTCCAGTGCAGCCCAAACACTGCTGGAACCAAAGCTGTCCAACAAGAGCTCTGTGAGGCCAGCAGACAGTGTTGCAGTCAGAGCAGTGTACATCTGGATGCTGAGGTGGGGATGTCCTCGCTGGAGGTCCCATATCCAGGTCTGGTGTTGGAGGCCTCAGATAGGTTGACTAGACAACTGGCAGACTGACCGGTACAGGAGAAAGGTGGACTACAGCCCACTGGTGGGACCATTGAAGAGAAATACTTCTGCACACCCAGCTCTTGCTTCTCTTGAATCAATCCTCCAGGGTAGTGCTATAGCAGTTAGGCTGGGCAGCCAGGAGACATGGGAACAGGACACACTTTGGTGATGTGATGAGCAGAAGGAATGCTACACAGCTCTTCATGAGGCTTTTTTCTTAACTTCTTGTGCACATGCACCTGAGTCTGTTCACCTCTGCTTACCTACATCTACAGTCTTGTGTGTCTGAAATCAAGAGAGGTTAACCTTGGAGGTGGAGAAACTGTGCACTTGAGGTCTTGTGCTAAAGTTAACTGAATCTTCTCCCTGTGGAAAGTGCCTTTTTGAGCAAAATTGAAAGTTTGGAGAATTGATATTTCATTGATTTCTTTCCCCTCACAGACAGTGAAGTGGTGTATTAGTAGCGTGGAGAGAGGAATATCCCTTCCTGCAAAACTTAACAAAATTATCTCCCCTCAGGTAGCTGATGGGGAGGAGCAGGGTTTGCCTAAGCTCAGAGCCAAGCAATGAAAGCATTTCATCCTCCAACAGCAGTTTAGAGAAGCCATGGCTGGGACACTGTTGATGGCCAGATTACGCATTCTACTCTCTGTAAGAATACTTCATGCACAGATGTCTATAGCAGGCAATGGACTTCTAAATGCACTGAATGCTCTGGACAGCAGCTCCGAGCCTGAGGATGACAGAATCACAGAACGGCTGAGGTGGGAAGGCATCTCTGGGGCCATCAGGTCCCACCTCTGCTCCAGCAGGGCCACCCAGAGCACCTTGCCCAGGACCATGTCCAGGCGGCTTTTGAAGATCTCCAAGGAGGAGACCCCACAACCTCTCTGGGCAGCCTGGGCCAGGGCTGCGGCACCCGCACAGCACAGAAGTGCTGCCTGGTGGTCAGAGGGAGCCTCCTGGCTCCAGTTTGTGCCCAGTGCCTCTGGTCCTGGCACGGGGCACCGCTGGGTGGAGCCTGGCTCCCCAGGACACCACCGGCCTTCTGTGTGACAAGGGCCCATTGCTGGCCCATGCTCAGCTTGGTGCCCACCAGGACCCCAGGTCCATTTCTGTCAGGCTGCTTGCCAGCTGGGTGGCCCCCATCATATATTGGTCCATGGAGTTGGAAGGGACTGAGACTCTTCTCCCAGTTGGAGATTTGGGAGTACACCTGTATACGGAGGCACTGCCCCCTGCAGCCCAGCTTTATGTCCGCGGACCACTGGGGAGTCATTATAAGAGTCTCCTTTTGAGGACTGGGGGGGAGGAGTGGTCGCTGATGAAATACAGGTCAGACTCTGTCTGTGCCTAGAGAGGTGAGAACTGAAAGACAAGGGCGGTTGCAGGGAATGTGAGCTGGATCCAGCTCTCATTGTCCAAAGCAAAAAAGGTACCTTCATCCTCAGCCGAAGGCAACTCACTTCGCTGTCTGCAGGCCTCATGGTGTTGATAGCTTCCTGATGCTGGCTGCAGAATGTGCAGGACACATCTGCTCCACTTCCTTGGACGGGTGCATCAAAGGATGGACTGTGTTGGGTCTACGCTTGTGTGCACATGGGATAAATTAGCGGTGAGCGTGTGCATGCAATTAGATGCCCAGCAGTTCCTACAGCAAAGTGTTCAGCTTTCTCCCTGCCCCATGGGGACGGCTCTCTCTGCTGTGGTGTTGCTCTGCATGCAGATGACATAGATGTGGTGGGGAAGGCTCATTTGTGTAGGGTGCCTTTCCTTCACAGCCTCAAAGCAGCAGCTTCTGAGACATATTTTGTGTGGGGATTCAACCCATCAGGGAGAGAACAAAGTTAACCTAAAGCGGGGCTTCAGGGGGAGAGGGGACCACATCTCATTAAAAGACGGCTAGAAAAACCTGTCCAAGATTAGATGCATATTTTGCAGATCAACTTATTGTCATTAAACCTGTCGGAAGCTGAAGTGCAGGCAAACAAGTCTCTCAGCCACAGAGAGGAGAAATGAATATAAATATAAATATAAATATAAAATACCTGGAACTGGCGTCCACCTATCTGTGAACACTCGCAGCAACAGACAGAGTTACTTGGAGGTTTTGTCAACCTTCCCTGCCTTCCCTGGCACTTGATCCTCACTAGGAAACTATTTGTGGTGGTAGACAGGGCAGGAGGCAGCATGAAGCCCAATTTAACAGCTTCTCTAAAAAAGCTTCCAGGGAAAGGGTGAGACACGTGCTCCTCACGCACAAGGGAGGGAGGACGGAGTGCATTTCTGTGCCACCACGTGGTGTTCTTGCAGAGCCGTGGTGGGAGCCAGCAGACAGAGCTTCAGAGAGCAGCGTGAATGCAAAGGCAGCAGATCAAGCAGAATAGGCTTCAAACAGAGAGGAGGTTTTTTTTGTTTGTTTCAAAACCCTATCTCCTGTCTCCCTGCTGGGGATGTAAGCATGCAGCAGTGTGGGAGATCTGACAGAGCTCTTCAGTGACACTTGCTGGCAGGAAATCTTGAGGACCAGTTCCCTCTGCCTTTCTGGAGTCCTCTTTAGTTACAGGCGCTCACCTCTTGTCACAGTTCACAGCTGTGCCCCAGCTCCAGCAGCACAGTTGACAACAAAGGGCTTGTGCTGTGCTTCTCTTGCACAAGTGTGAGATTGGCATTCTGGTTACAGGGATTCCACGGACACGTTACCAAGCTCACATCCATCACTGGTCTTGGAGAGTTGCTCTCAGCAATAAACGTCGCTTACCGGCTGTGTGACTGCCCAGCTCTGGTTCTCAGCACTGCCTCCCTGATCCGTGGCAGGGCACGTTCGTGTGCTGTGGGCTCTTGTTGAGGGCTTCCTCCCTTTCTTATTATCCCCTGTGGCACTGAAAAAGGTCCTCGGCCAGGTACCCACAAAGGAGCAGACGCTATCCTGCCACACACAATTACACAGGTAAAAAGTGTATTTCTGTAATTCATTTCTTGAAAATGAGAAGTCATGGGCAAAGACTAAGCTTGTGCCTCTATATACAGACAGCACTTTCATGGAGACCCAGAGTCATCTGCTCCGCACACCAGATTCAAAGGGTCCCCCTGCATTCTCCCATTCTTGGCTGAGCCTGTTAAGGTAGCAAAGACCCCCTCCAGTGCCCCAGACACAAGAGAAAGGTGCCATAGTAAGCACTTGACTGGGGAACTGACAACCGTCTCCTTGTACTAAAAACCTGTCTTCTAATGGTACCACTTCATCTTCTAGCTATGCAGAGAAATGGAAACTACATTACAGGTAAAGTCACTAAAGAGTGACATTTATACTAAAAGACAAAAAGAAAATGTCTCATTCACTAAAGCCAACTGGTGAAATCGGTAGTTTCTACATCTCAGTGAACTATCTCTGTTGGTTCACTTTAAAAGAATCCTCTTAAACTCCCCTGTCCTTTTCCGATACAGTATTTCTCCTATGCTGATTGACTCATTCCCTGGAAATATGTTAGCAAATGCAGCCTTCTTGGTGTTGTGCATCCTGGACAATTGTGTGGTGAAAGTGTTTTTTACCTACGTTTGGTGGCAATTCTTCTTCATCAGCAGCCTTGAATGGAATAATGGGTGACCATGCTGACTCTTAAATCTGTCTGTGCTGCTCCATGGAGCAATAGATGCTATTTGTGGTTCAGATTTTTATTTTTATTTTTTTATTTTAAATTTGTTACTGCTATTAGAGCTCTCCTACAAACTTTGAGGCTAGTGATGGGATTCCCCAGGCCTGTTGCCTTTTTCTTGAGTTGATGAATGAATAGTGCTGATGTTTCACACAAAGACTGGTGTTGGGTGAAGAGCTGGAATGATTCCCACAGTTTTGGGATGCTGCCAATATTTCAGTGGCTGGTGGGTTGGGACCTTCCACGTAGTGTTCTTTCTAATGGGACTGAATGGCCTAGTTTTGTCCTGGAAGCAAGAAATCACATTTCGTTCAATGAAAGGAAAGGGTTGAGGGCAAGCTCATCCTCCCTCAAGACGGCTTGAGCCTCTATAGCCAAATAGCTCATTTCCTTTTTCCTTTAAAGCACATTTGCTTGATGGCTGGGCCTGAGCGGAAGTGGCAGTAGCTGATCCCTATAAATGGGTGAAAAAAATAAGGTTGGAAGGTCTCAGCTGCATCTGAGTTTGATGGTAGTTTCATATTTGGGGGGAAAGGAAAGGCGGCTTCCATTGTGCAGAGATGAAAGCTGCTTGGTCCCATGGAGAGAGCGTGCATGCATGAACTTAAGAAGGAACATTCTGAAAAACCAAACTCTTTTTATGTTGAAAGTGGACTCCTTGGAGGAGTCATTTTGTATAACGGTGAATGTAGAACGATGCAGAGAAAGAGTGGCAGGGCTGAAACGGGAGTCTGGGCTGATGCATTGCATCTGTATGCTACCCCATTCATGGTTACTCCATGCAGAATAAAGCCATTCCCCTTCTTGTACTGCCCCGGTTATGGATTGGGAGGAGGCACGAGGGAGCTTTATCACAGGATCTGAAAGCTCATAGCAAAATGCAATCAGTTTCTGATGCAGAGAATAATACAGCATGTTTGGATTTAGGATACAGATGGTCTCTTGTGGTGCAAGATTGCATTTTTAATTGTCACAGTAGCCACGTGGTGATGAAATATCTGCAGTTCAGAGATACCAGTTCTCAGCTGCTGTAAATCAGAGTGGATTCCTCCAAGGCTGTGATAACTGATAACAGCCTAAAGCCTGGCTTACAGTTTGTGTGCTGCTTGCACATCTACAGGAAAAAAACAGGTAACATTTTTTTAGAAAACAGGTTTGGGCACAGTTGAGGAGGTGCTGTGATGTCCCAGCTCTCTGTGTGTGGAAGGCCCATCTGCATCCTGTTACCTATGACAGCGTTAGAAGAGGACACTGTTCTGTGCCCAACAGAGAATCCACCTGAATCCCTTAAAACATCCCTAAGAAAAAAGGCTGCTGGTCAAAATCTACAGCAGAAGGACAGCAGCTGTTTTCAGGAGTGAACCCCCACCTGGTTGCACTGTGTCTCATGCAGCCACGCAGACCCCTCTGCCGTGACTGAGCAGGCCAGCGATGTAGCACTGCTGGCACCAGTGCCAGTGTTACGGACAGCTTCGGGGTTATGCTGGGAGCAAGAGCTCAGGCACCTCCTCGTGCAGGACAAAAGCTGCATTGTCCAGCTGCAGGTGCGAAAGATCGAGTGGTCAAGGGTGCGGAGCCCACTTTGTTCCACGTGCTAGGGAGCTGTAGTGTGGTAGCGTAAGAACCCGTTTGTGCTTTTTTGCTATCTTCTGGTGTGTAGTGGTATGGCTTTACTTCAAAACGGAAGGGTTTTTCTCCACCGCCAATAGGATCATCTCTTTAATTACTGCTAAACTCTTTGTTGTCACTGTTGTCAAAGGAATCCATTGTTAACGGAAAACAAATGAGCCTGAACCGCACCTGTTCAGAAGAGCACAAAGCAGAGGAGCAGCTCTCAGCAGGTCTAGCTGGAGACAGCTGCAGCGATGCTCTTGCACTGCTGAAGAGGATCAGATGAGCTGTCCATCGTGGACCTCTCTGGGTGTGATGTGTTCCCAAAAAATCCATAGGATGCTGGTGGCTGGGGAGCGTGCTGAGGCAGAAACATCGCTGGGGGTGTGCAAAAGCCTTGGGACATCAGGTGAGGAGGGAGCCTGTGCTCGCTCTGGACAGACTGCTCAGCGCAGAAGGTAGTCCCTGAGCAACCCCGTTGTCACTAAACCAGCGAGCGCATTTGCTCCATGAGCTTTTTCCTTTGGGGAGTAAAGGAGAGGTCTGTGCCCCACGTTGCCCTTCTCACACGCTGTGCTCCCGTGCTAGCAGAACTTACTGTAAGGGCTGAGTGCCCCCCAAACAGTCCAGCTCAGGGTCTGCTCTTGTTGCATTTTGGTCCTTCAGCCTCTGCAGAGCTGTGGGCTAGAGAAGTCCAGCCAAGCAGGTAATTCTTGGGGCAGTGCTAAGCAAATGTGAACTGGAGGCTAGGAGGAAGTGGCACCTCTTTACAACACCAAACCTTCATTTCAGTGTCCACTTAAGGAAAACCCAGACCTCCCAGGCTGTGCTTCACTCCAAGCCCCTTCCTGCCTCTCCCCATCGCTGTCCTCATCTCCCTCCCTCTGCTGAGCTGAACTGACTACACAGTAAATCTACTAAAATATTCATGCAGATGACTGCAGCCCTTCACTAAAAAGCGTGGCCCAGAGAGAGGTCATTTGTCTGCAGATAGTTAAATCAATATGTTGCTGAATCACTGCAAATTGGATCGGTTGCTGGGGAGGGGGAGCCCTGTGCAGTGTTAGCTGTTGGGCCCTCTCAAGCCTTGCTGATGCTAATGGCTTGGAGCAGGCAGCGCTGATCTGCAGCTGACCAGCTGCTTCAGGGTTCACTGTATGAGGAGGAGAAGCCAAGAGAGCCCTAAACCCAGCATGTCCCAGAGCCACACAACAGCCGATGTCCTGCTCCTCTCCAGCTCATCGCTCTCCCACAGGAAAGGCAAGCCTCCATCCCTGATGTCTTCATGTAGCTATGCAGCCCTCCTGGGGCTGCACAACAGGTCATCCCTGGCTTGGCCATATTGCATTTGGGTCATGCACTTTCCTGTGAACACTGCTGTGGTATGCGTGTTTAATCCTCGGCAGTGGAGAGCCTGATACAGGGTCCCCCTGACAGAGAGCATGTTTCATTGTCTGCAGGCTTTCAGGCCTTATAGACCCCAGGTTAACCTCCGGGCACTCCCACAATGCTGGGTCATCAGATTTCTAGCCCACAGGTATTTCCAGACTGTTATCTCCTTTAATCATAACTTGGCTGAGCAAGCCTTATTGAACTCTGCGAATCCCTCCACATAAATCAATCCCTCCAGACCCCTGTTGTTTGCTGTTAATCAGCTTTGAGCTTGCTCTGGTTTGTCAGCCTTTCTGGGAATGGCCTGCCTCAAGCTCAATGCAATCCAGATGTAATTACCAGGGTCCTACAGAGACAAAGGATTACTTCCCCACTCCACAGGTCGGGGTCTGTCTGCACAATTGCACCGGCCTTTTATTTTCTGCCATATTGCCATGCTGTGTGACAGATCCAACCTAATCTGTCAATGAGTCATGCTTCATGTGGAGCAGAAGTAAGGTTCGGAGGTGGTTCAAAGGGAAGGAACTCTCTGCTTGTACAGCTGAGCAGCAGAAGGTAGGTAGCAAGGGTGGCCTTGGTTGATGTTGCTGCTTGCAGGTTCCTATGTGCAAGATTTGGGGCTGAATTTTCTCAGGGGGTTCATGTGACCACTGTGTCCACATCATATGAAGACTACATCTCCTTTTGGGTAAGTGCATTGCATGTGCTTGCTTTTGGGTGAGCAGTCAGCAACAGGAACTCTGTATAATGACTCTCATGATACACATCATCCAGCAAGCAAAAGCTTGATGTTGTCAGACTGGACCAAGGCTTAAGCCTGTCTGCAGGAACCTGCCACAAATTCAAGGCAAATGCAACGCTCTTAGCAAGGGATGGGTGTAGGAATATGCCTGTACACTGCACGCATTTCTTTGTTTAATGCTATTCACAGTCCAGAGATGCTGTAGACACGACAACAGCCCAAACAGGGGTCATTGCTGCTCCTCATTAGAGGGCTCTGGCATGCCATCTGTCCATGAACCCCCAACCACTTGTGTGTGGGAGAGCCATGCTGCTGTGAGAGATGTTCTCAGCTCTGCCCTTCCCTCACGGCTTCCTCACGCACCCATTCATCTGCAGGTGAGAGTCAAGGTTCAACCTGCAGAGCCGGTGGAGGAGAAGGAGCAATCCTCCCTCCCCAGGCAGGACAAGGAGCTCTGCTGAGGTGGGGAAGGAAACCACGGGAGCGCTGCCTACCTCTTCAGGCAGAGTCCCGCTCATCCAGCAGTGTCAGGCAGGGCAGGGGGTCTGCAAGCATATCCCTTGGGAGAGAAGCAGGGAATGTTGAAGGTCTCTCTCTCCTTGCATTGCATAGGCAGTGGAAGTGGGGAAATGTGGCCTGGGAAGAGTACAGGGACACTGCCCGGATGTGTAGGTATGGGATGAGGAAAGCCAAGGCACAGCTGGAGCTGAATAAGAAGGGATTCTACAGGTACATTAGCCAGAAAAGGAAGACTAGAGAGAGAGTACCCGATAAAAAAGATGAGAGAACTGGAGGCAATACACATGGAGAAGGCTGAGGTACTCAACATTTTTTTTTTGCCTCAGTCTTCACTGGCAATTACTCTTCCCACATCTCTCAAGTCCCTGAACTCCACTGGGGGAGCGAATTCCCTCACACTGTTTGTAAAGATTGGGTTTGGGTTTGAGACCACCTGAGGAACCAGAACATACATAAGTCTAAGGGACCTGACAAGATGCATCCCAGGGTCCTGAGTGAACTGGCTGATGTAGTTGCCAAGCTACTCTCCATCATGGTTTAAAAGTCATGGCAGCCAGGTGAAGTCACCAGTGACTGGACAAAGGGAAACATCATACCCATTTTTCAAAAGGATAGAAAGGCCAGCCCTAGGAACTACTGACTGGTCAGCCTCACCTCTGTTCCTGAGAAGAACATGGAACAGATCCTCCTGGAAGCTGTGTTAAAGCATACGGAAGACAGGGAGGTGATTCGAGGCAGCCAACAGGGCTTCAGCAAGGGCAAATCGTGCCTGACTAATCTGTTTGCCTTCTTTGATGGAGTAACTGCATCAGTGGACAAGGGAAGAGCAACTGATGTCATCTACCTGGACTTATGCAAGGCCTTGAACATGGTCCTACACAACATCCTTCTCTCTAAATTGGAGAGATATGGATCCGGTGGATGGACTATTTGATAGATAAGAGATTGGCTGGATGGCAGCATCCAAAGAGCTGCAGTCCTGAGAGTTGCTCGATGTCCAGATGGAGACCAGTGACGAGCGGTGTCTGCAAGGAATCTGTATTGGGACTGGCATTATTTAACACCTTTGTCGGTGTCATGGACAGTGGGATTGAGGCACCCTCAGCAAGTTTGTGGACGACACCAAGCTGAGTGGTCCACACCCTGGAGGGAAGGGATGCCATCCAGAGGGGCCTTGTCAGGCTTGAGAGCTGGGCCCCTGCCAACCTCATGAAGTCCGACAGGGCCAAGTGCAAGGTCCTGCACGTGGGTCAGGGCAATCCCAAACATGAATACACGCTGGGAGAAGAGGGGAATGAGAGCAGCCCTGCGCAGAAAGACGTGGGGGTACTGGGGGACAAAAAACTGAACATGAGCCAGCAATGAGCGCTTGCAGCCTAGAAAGCCACCCATCCCCTGGGCCGCACCACGAGCAGCGTGACCAGCAGGGCGAGGGAGGGGATTCTCCCCCTCTGCTCCGCTCTGGTGAGGCCCCACCTGCAGGGCTGCTTTCAGCTCTGGGGCCCCCAGCACCAGGAGGACACGGAGCTGCTGGAGCGGGCCCAGAGTAGGCCACGAGGATGCCCAGAGGCTGGAGCACCTCTCCTGTGGAGCCAGGCTGAGAGCTGGGGTGTTCAGCCTGGAGAAGAGAAGGCTCCGGGCAGACCTCACAGCGGCCTTCCTGTGCCTGAAGGGGGCTTATAGGAAAGATGGGAGAGCCTTTTTACAAGGGCATGTAGCAATAGGACTAAAAAAGGGTAGGTTAGGTTAGATATTAGGAAGAAAAACTTCACTCAGAGGGTGGCGAGGCCCTGGCACAGGCTGCCCAGAGCAGCTGTGGATGCCCCATCCCTGGCAGTGCCCAAGGCCAGGCTGGATGGGGCTGTGGGCAGCCTGGGTGCTGGGAGGTGTCCCTGCCATGGCAGGGGCTGGAACCAGGTGGGCTTTGAGGTCCCTTCCAGCCCAAACCACTCTGCGATTCTCTAACTTATTTAAAGGTTAATTTGTGCATGCATTAAAGACCTGGAGCTCTGTGAATTCCTGAACTGCCCTTCCTGTCTCTGATCAGAGCTGCCAGGGTGGGGAGTCACAGGGGATCTGAGGCCCTGTTGCTGACCATGATTTGTGCACTTCATACAGAGACCCTTTACATATCAGATTCCCAGCACATCTCAAGCTGAAAGGGGGATTCTTGCTCAAGTACTGCATGATTTAGGAACAGAAAGAAGAGATGGATTGTATTGAAACATTGCAGAACTTCCTCTGCAATGCCTTCATCAGCATCTTTAGAAGTCCTTGTATTTTCATTTGCAGGGGAGGGCAGAAGGAAAGGAATGTCTCAAGTCAGCATGCGGATTAAAACCTGGGCAGAAGTGTTTTCATACATTGTCACCTACTCATCTCCTTATCTCCAGCAAAGATACAAGCTGTCAGCCCTACCCTGTACCTCAGGTTGGCCCAGTGGACACTGGCAATGCTCGAACAGCACATGCAGTTAGGAATGTCTCATCCAAGCTGCACTGCCATAGAGACCTGCTTCACTGGGCAGCAGAAAGCTCAGCCTCTGACTTGTTCAATGCATCCAGGGACAGTCCAAAATCAGAAGTGAAATAAATGCATATGCTGCCAATGCCTACACATGTTATCCCAAAAATCCCAAACTGAAGAGTTTTTTTTCTTTTTTTCTTTTTTCTCTAGGAGGTACTGGCATTCCTCCAAGCACAGGGGGCCCAGATGGAGCAGTAACACAGCTAAAACTTGGGGGAAAGGTGGGATGGGGTGGGAAAGGTGCAGAGTATCTGTTAAGGAACAAGCTTGAAAATAGGACCATGTAAAGCCGTTTCGAGAAACATTTTCATTGCTGATTCCAGAAAAGGACAGTATGGGGACTAACATATATATATAAAAAAAAATCCCTGAAGACCAGATGTGTTTAGATTGTGTTTTGAAAGGTTAGCAGGTCATATCTGGAGATACTGAGAGGCATACTGGGGGGTCTGTCTGCTGAACTGTGCAAAAGCTTTCTCATGGGCACTGCTTTGGGCCAATTCGTGGAGGCTCAGAGAGGCAGCATGTTCACCTATGATGCCTTCAAAATCCAGGATTGAGAATTTCTCCTGACACATCTTCCACAATGTGATACAAGAGCCAACTCTTCGGCGTATTAGTTCCGTGTGATGCAGATATGGGAAGACATGTCATTAAGTAACCGTTTATATGTGACCTGACATGGGTTTGCCTTGCATTGAGATTTCACAGCTGTGAAAGCCCTGATGGCATCGTTGACCCATGGCCATGTACCCAGGTAATGCTGCTTTGTGCTACCAAGATGGGTATGAGCTCTGCCTCTGATTTTCCAGCCAGGTATTTTCTTCTGTGGATTGCTGTGGAAAGGGAGCCCAGTGTGATAGGTATCGCACAAACAAAATGAGACAGTCTGTGCCCTAAGGGACTCAGTATAAACTCAGCAAGTGCCTGCTCTGAAAGGCATCCCAGGCACAGAATTCCCACGCACAGCATCAAATAGTGCTGCTGCTTAATGCTTTGAACACCAATCTCACTCTTAGGAGCAGTGTTGAAAGGAAGGGGGAAAAAAAATCAGTGGGAGAGCAGGACTAGTGTGTACTGGGAGCCACTCCCGCGCATCGAGGGCAGGAATGCAAGCAGCATGGTCGCATGGGTGTGCTCTGATGTGGTGCCTCATCCGCTGTTGCAGAAGCACACCAGAATTCATTTTCCTTTCTGTAGTGCTGCTATGCTTTATGCAGGACTTTCTATGAGGGTCTGAAGAACATGCAGCAAGAAAATTCAGATTCATGGCAGCTCCTAGCCATGATGCTAGGAGGAACATGGACTTAGGGCAGACGTGCAGGACATTGTTTTCCTTTTGAGCAGGCATAACAACCCAGCAGATCACACATACAGTGAGAAAAGCTCACAAGCACAACACATAGGTTATGCAATTTTGCTGTGATAGCCATTGGCACAGAAACATGGATTTATGTTCCGGCAAATGTCTAAAACAGTGAATGTAGGGATTCAGTCTCCTTGGTGATAAAATCAGCCACTGAAAACATAAAAAAGGAAAAAAAAAAAAAAAAGGACTTAAACCTTGCATGGGCCCTGCTTTTATTTTCAGAGTAGAGGACCATGAATTATGCTGTCTCTTATTTGCTTTCATATCCACAGAAATGGGTGAACAGCAGAGGATACCTGGATTGACTCTTGGTTGTTCATGATGGACAGGTATCCATAAAAAAAAAGAGGACTCCCGCTTGCCATAAACAAAGATGAGCAAGAAATCTAGGCTAAGGGGACAAGTAACAAAATAATCCCTCAGCTTTTGGTTTGTAGCTGATGGATGCCCACAGATGCAGTCATTATCAGTGGGAAGCCGCTCGATGACCTAGGTGAAATGAGTTGCCTTTTTTCCTTTCAACCCAGATGGCTGCTTTCATCAGAGACTGTGCTATTAGTTGACATTAATGGGAAACCCTCAGGGGTTTTTAGAGCAGGGGAAAGTGAATGGCAGACTGAGTGGAAAGACTGATTCCCCTGCTTGGGCTTGGAAACATGGCACCCTCTGGAGCCGCTCCTTGAAGCTCCCCAGTGCCTCACCACCATCACAAGGGGCACCCTCTGGCTATGAGCAGGAGGCGAGTGGGCCTGGTACAGCTCCTGCCTTCTCCTGTGTTTCTGTTCTGTGTATAAGCAACCCAAGTCATGCCAAAACAGATCACAGGAGCATCCCTGGAGAGGGGAATTAAAATGGGATTAAACCACCAGCTAGCTGTACTGATAGACCTTCCTTCTTGTGAGAGGAAAGATGCCAACACAGCCTCCATGTGAGCAAGGAAAACAAACACTGAAATGCTCTGCACGTTCAGCTCCCACCTGCAGCTCTCTGAAGCTATCTGAGTGACCTTGGGCACCATCCTTATCATGCGGTCTCCATCTTTAACCTCACAATGAGGATGTTGAGTTTTGCTATAAAGAATCTTTTGCCCTTCCTGCAGAGCCCTAGATTAAAACTAGCATTAATCTGAGAATCTGTGTTAAGAATATAGAGTGCCCATGCTGATGCACCAGGCAGAGAAAAATGGCTTCCACTTGTATAGCAGCATCCCAGAGCCAGCACAGCCCATGCCGATCGGCAGAGAAGAGGAAACTGTTCTCCTATAAAGTCTTCTAAGCCTTTCAGAGAACAGATAGATCATAAGGTAGGAGAAGTCATCACAGTTTTTTACTGCATTAGCCCACGGTCCAGCTGACAGCTGAGGGGATATTTCATGCTCCTTTTCATGTTCCTAGTACAAGCCATACTGTTTTTTTTTTTTGCTGCAGGCTCAGCAGTGCCAGGTGGCAGCAGGCTGAGGAGCAGAGCATGAGGGCAGGAGCTCACAGGAAGGAGACACCCATTGCCATCCCACCATGGTGCAGCTACCTAGGGTCAAGCCAGACCTGGCTTTGGGCTGTTGCAGCATAGGATGGACAGCAAAGCCAGCATTTTACAGAATGGTGGTGGTCTCCTCTACCGGCACAGAGTTTCACAAATGAGAGGGTTCTGACGTTTACACACTGGCTGGGAACATCTTATGATGGGTGTTTGGCTAATGGTGCTGCTGGGTGGAGGTATATGGTTTAACAGCAAGGGGCAGCTTTCACCACCTGCTAAGAGCAGAGCACTCCAACAATGCTTTTGTTTCTTATATCCCAGACATGGGTTTTGCGTGGATTTGGTGCTCTTAGTTTAGAGACCGTGAGAGCAGTACTGCTCTCCTCGGTGCTTTCTGGAGGTGGCTGCATCTTCAGACCACTGCTAGGCTGAAAGCCACCTGTGTACCCAGAGTGCGGAACCACGTCCTCAGTAAGCTCTCCTGCAAAACAAATGCCTTGACAATGCCAAACCAAAACATTTTTTTGCTTCAGCTCAACAAGCTGGAAAGAAAGCTTAGGTTTTCCAGGTGGAAAATTTCCCATAGAAAATGTTGGAGCCCTGTTTTCTTTCAGATAATGTCTGTTGTGACCCTCTCTCCCCAACTTATTCTGGTAGTGCCCCAGGATCCTAATTAAGACTGAGCACAGCAGCTCTTGGTATTGTGCACACACATGGGAAGACTCCAGCCCTTCTGCAGAAGGTTTCTCATCTAGTTTGGTTTAGGCAAATGCATCCATTGATACTTTCTTTACTTTTTCAACAGCACTACAATGGAGGCTTTCATCTCTATCTCTTGTGCGTATTCCAGTGTCATGCCCTCTGCTTTCAAAGGCTTAGGTTTTGCTTTAATTGTGTTGAGAGCCTTTGTTTCTAAGCCTTTAATAATGGATTTTTCTCCTCTGCCAAAAGAAGAATTTTGTTTCTTTACTGGCTTGTCTTCTAAAGCTAAAGTGACAGTTCCCTCTTCTCTGTGAGATTTACAAAGCTTATCTTTTAATTTCAAGAGCCAAACAGCAAAAAAAGGAGGGGGAGGGGGGTTGGGGATAAAACGTCAGCATGCCTTTTAAATGCTGTCACTAGGAGAAGGCTTAATGATCTAGAAACACATAAACCACACTCTCAGGGTTGCTTGAATTCAGTTAAGTGGCTGCTCTTGACGGACTCCTGCCAAAGGATGGGTTCGGGGGGACAAAGTCACTGCATTTTTGGAGGGAGGATTTGCAAGTGCTCAGTACCAGGTGCAGGTCACAGTTCGGCAGTGTCTCCAGCCCTGTTAGACATGGTGCCATTCAGAGGATCCTCGCTCAGGTGTCTCTGCTGGGTCCGTGCTGGGGTAGAGTCTGCTTATCAGCAAAGCAAAACCCTTTGAGAGGTCAGGGTTGTGCTGTGCTTGAGCTGCTGTTCAGCAGGGCACAGAGAGCCTCGCCATGCCTTCTGTACAGGGGATAGCCAGTGGCAGTGGCAGGAGACGGAGGCAGGAGACTGTCAGGCATTTTGCTTCCATAAAGGAAAGTAACTTATAGTACATCTGAGAGATGACTGTTCCATGTCGCTTGAGCCTATCTTCAAGGATTGGAAATGAGAAAGCAGAGACAGATCCCTCGTCCTTTCTTCTTTAAATGCACCATCGTTGTGTTGCATCTCATGGCTCAGAGGATTTGCCTCGGCATTGGCGAGGGTAGTCCTGGGAGAGCAGTCAGGACCTTTCCTGGGCTCTGCAGGATGAGCTGGACCAAGGTGCTCGTCTATGCTGTAAGCTCGTCTGCCCACATCAGTGCATGCCTGTTGTTCAGGAAACAGCTCTTGAGACGGGGTGTCTTTCCATTGAGCAATCCAGTAAATGGATAAAACAGGGTCATGTCTATTGAACTGCTGGCTAACTCAGCTGAGGGGCTGGTGCTAAAGCAGGTCTTTCTTTTGTGCTGGCTGATGGTAGACTTTGTTTGAAGAGTTTTGACAACTCAGAGTAGGAAGTGCTACTTTGCAGCTAGTTCTTGGTTATTGCAATGGGACAGCTAGTCTTGAAATGAGTTACAGTCGAAGGAACTGAAAAGTATTTTTTTTCCAGATGGTAGCAAGCAATGTTGTTCTGAAACTTGCTTTTGGGGCTGTCTGTGACATAAAAAAGTTTCTGACAAGAAGGAAGGTCTTCAGCTGTTGCCTGAAATGGACACTCATAGCACAGAGTTGCTAAAGACACTGCAGGATGCCTTCCTTGCCTTGGCAAAAGTCCATCAAACCTGAGCCACCATGAATGAAATATTTCAGGCTTAACCATGCAGCACTTTCTAATGAAACTGTTTAATCTTAAACTGTGACTGTCTCTGGACCGTGCTGTAGGGCTGTGTAAGTGAGGCGTACATCTTCATGTGGGGCACAACAAATGCCATGTTGAACACCAGTCCAACCGGCACTGCCAGTACTACGTGTCCAGAAATCTTATGGGAAGCTGAATCTTCAGAGTCATAGTGTTTCCAGTTTGAAAGAGGCACATAAGCACCTTTCCCTTATGCCTTCCTCTGCAATGAAAATGAAAGCATTAAGACATTTCTCTGCAGGAATTATGGGTTGTGCTGCCAGGGGTTGTGTGCTTCATTCCTCCAGATGGTTGATCCTCAGTCCTGGAGATGAAGGACAGGTGGAGCAGAGACCCCCAGCTAGATCTGAGTGTATTAACCCAGGAAAGGAGTCCTGGGCTGAGCACAGGATCACAGAGGCTTCATGCCATGCGCTGCTGGGTGCAGCAGAGGGGAAATGGCTGACTTCCTGCATGCATCTTGTTTTAACGTTGTGCATAGTTGGCGAATGCACACAGCTCATTTCCTTCAGCAAGACCTTCCATGCCCTCCCAGCTCCATCTAGTCTCTGATACTGCAGTGAGCAGCATGGCATAAATCTTCAGGCAAACAGCTGAATATTGTTACTTTATTTGGTAAACAAGGAAAAAAAAAGGCTTCCCAGAAGATGCCTTTCACTTTATTTATTGAATAAATAGGAAAACAGCCTTCTGTCTAGCTCAGCTTATGAAAAGATCCAAGCAAAGCCAAGCAGATCAACTAGCTGCTAGCCGTCAGGTTTCCAGCCTGTTTGCTCCTTCTCTGGAGCATCCTGGCATGTGTCTGGGAGCTCTGCTCTCTGCAGAGTTGGGGTACTCGGAACCATGGGGAAGGAAGCAGAGAGACAACCCCTCTTAATTTGCATTGCTGCTGTGGGCCTTGCTTGTCCTCGGAGGGGAAAAAAATTGTCCTGACCGACTGCCACTGTGGGGACTGCTGCCCCAAGTCAGGACATGGGTCTTCCTGCTTTCCAGGAGACCACTGAAGGCACAAGTCACTTCAACTCGGACAGAGATCAGGACAAGTGAGCAGAAGACTCACCTTCACATCCTCCAGCAAGAGGCTCTTCACATCGGGAGCAGACACAGGGACTGCTGTCTGCAGGCAGAGGAGGCCAGAGCTGGGAAGTTCGATGCACAAGCTTCTGCTTTGGTAGGAGCCTGTGTGCCCCTGGGAGCTGGCTTTGGGCTGGAAGGGCAGCCAGTGATCACATACCAGGCGGGGGTGCTAGCAAGCCACAGGATGCCTGACACTCCTGCCAAATCCTTAATAGTTTTATTTGGGTGAGTTCAGTTCTTTTCTCCCGCTGTTTCCCTTTCTGAGACAGAAGCATGGAAGAGATATATATCAAATCCAGTCTGGTCTCTCTGGCTCGGTGGCACTGGAGTCACAGGGATGTTCTTGCTGAGGTTGGTGCGTTCACACTTACTGGGGTAGCACACTGGGCTGTGCCTCCAGCGGAGCAGAGGTGGGAGCCAGGGTCTCTCACCCTCTCATCTAGAGCCTTGTGCAATATAATGTCCCTCTCCTTCCTTTCCTGAAAAGGCTTTAAGTTTTAATCCCAAAGCAGGCATTTCAACAAAATGCCATTTTTGAAAACATCTGAAAGATGCTGCTTTCATTTCAGACAGAGGAAAATTATTCTGAAACCTCAAGAGCTGCCATGAAATGGGATCATCATTTGCCAGAGAGCTCCAATGCCTTTTGTGCCTTACAGCAATCATAATGAATTCTCATCCCAGCCTGGCATTTCAGTTATATAGTGCCATTTGTGAATATTGGGATGTTAGCTGAAATCCTCATTTAGCAGCACAGGCTGGATTTGCAACTCTGTGATGACTCCATGGCAGTTTCAGTGCTCAGGCTTTTAACTCTAAAATCAGACAGCGATGTTTAGCAGATAATGTACATTCCCAGCAAGGTTTTGTTTATTTTTTTCTTATCTTTCTGTGCACAAGTATTTTTTTTTCTTTTTTACCTTTCCTTCTCCCCACACCCTGTCTCATTTTTCATTTTGCTTCCATTCCCATGCACACAAAGGCCAGTATAGCCTCCGGTCTTCTCCGGCAGTGGTTCTAGACCTAGCCACTAAGGCTACCTGAGCAAATCCATAAGACTTGTTCCACACCAGTCATCTTTTCATACTTTTGGTGGGCTCCAGTAAGCCTGAAACATCCCCTTTCTGCTTGCCTGCCCTCCAGACGTCCCCTTCGAGGTCAGATGAGGAGGAGAAGGGGAGCTGGAAGCAAGCTCTCGTCAGCCCTTCAGGCAGGCATTTGCTGCAGGGCTGTGGCACACAGGCAGTGGCTTACACTGCGGTTCTCCCAGAGATAAAATGTTGCATCTGAGCCAAGCAGCTTGTACTAGTCCAGACTTCCAGCTTTTGAAACTATAAAAATCTCACAGAAAATGAAACGATCAGAAAACTACAGCTGCTGTAATTCGTACGCTCTTTGATACATTCAGGTTCCCAGTCTCTTTGCTCTCCGGGCTCCCAGTGGAGACTACAGAGATCAAAGAAGTCTGACTCATGCTGAAAACAGGCCAGCTCCCAGGCAGGGAACTAGGTAATTTCAGGGTTTTGAGGTGACTGAAGGTCACTGATCATTTCCCCTTGCCCTTTCCCGTTTGAAGACCACAGCTGTGACGCTGCCACTGTAACTCACAGAACTACGGGCTGACACCACTGCAGAGCAGGCAGCGGGTGTCCACAGCAAGACAGGAAATCTGTGGCAAAGGCATCCAGGGAAAGACAGAGGAAGCTTGTGATCTCCAAGCAATTCAGAAGCAGAAGCCAGATTTATATGCTCCTAGTGTGGGTGGTGGCGTGGCAGAGCTGGTCAGGCTCTCTCCAGCCTTGCCAGCTTCCATGGCAATGCCACGTAGAGCCATGGAAAGCCTTGGAGTTTCCTTTTCTGGGTCCCTTGTTCTAGCCTGCAGTGGATTTCTCTGGTCTCCTGTCAGACAGCAAGATGGAAGGACCTCACGTCCTGGGTTTTGTTAAAGAGTGGTGGATGTTTTCCTACTTCCTGCTGGAGAACATCCCATGGGTTATGCCTCCGGAGAGAATGCAGTTCAGTCTTCAGACATGCAGCAGGTGTGTTTTTCGCAGGAGGGCACACGCAAATGGAGTTAAGTCGCACTTTTTGGAGCAGACATCCTGAAATGATAGTCTTGCAGGACATGCATTTTACCTGCTGCTGAGTTGTTCTACATCCCCTTTCTCTGGTAGCAGCGCAGCATGTTCAGAGAGGGAGGCGTGTGACCACTAGAAAATGCTTGTCATTTGCGGGGCCTGATCTGTCCTTGTCATGCTGGGAATTGACATAGTGCCACAAATTTAATGAAGCAGCATCAGTTGGTGAAAGGAAAAAGAAATACAAGGGAGTTGGGGGCAGGGGGTGTTACTTTCTCCCCCTTTTTTTATTTCTTTTTTCAAGAGGGGAAAAATTATTTTAGTGTTTTGGTAGTGACAGTCAGCTTGGTAGAAAACCACTGCCTTAGCAATAGGCTATAAGCTATTCAACAAAGATATGCCACCAAAGAGGTTTCTGTCTCATGCTGTCTCCCTTTTTTTAGCCTTGGCAGAGCAGCAAGCTATTCTTACTCCTGGCCTTAGTGTTTTGTCACCATGGGTGCTGCTGATGTGGAGAAGGACACAGCAATTTCATCAGTAGGCTGAATGCTGCACAGCTGGCTGTCACTCAGGGACAGTGCCATGCTCTGTGTGGGTATGGCAGGTAACCTTTTAGGAAGGGCTCAGAGAGCTGAAGATGGGATCCACAATCTTGTTTGAATGTCAGCCTGTATCACATCAAGACAGATCAGACAGCATCAGGCTGGCTTACAAGGCCAGCACCCTGCTTTGGCATAATCCATTCCCCTGGCCATGCATATGAATGAGAAAAGGAAATGTTATTTCTATGGTGACACATCCCTGAGAGCACCTAATCTGGATTTATTGAGGTCGTAAAACTGACTTAGCACTGCGGTACCCAGACTGTAGGATAAATAGAAGTCTCCTATTTATAATGCTGCCAATCTGACACCACTCACAAGCACTAAAAATAAAACTTTTTACAAAGTAAGTTGAATTAATGGGTGCTCTTTTTGCACTGTCTGTGAACCAGCTCCTGATCCCATGGCATGCTGCGCGCTGTCGGTTTTTGGCAGGAATTCTGCACAGTGTCTGAAATGTCACCTGTTTTGAGGGCTGGACAGCAGCGTCCCCACTCCTGTGACTCTCCTCTTGCCATGTGCGGGGCCTGATCAGTCCTTGTGACTGGCGTGAGGAGCCCTGTCAGCTGCAGCACCAAGGAACTCACTGATGCTGTCCCCCGGCATCTGACTTTCCTGCAGTCCGCAGAAGTGGTTCCTCATTTTAGCTTCAGATGGTCTGAGTGTGCGCCCATTTGTGGGCTCTGCAAGTCTGGGGCAGGAATTATTAGTCCTGATAATTTAACTACACAAGGGAAGCCCAGCGAAAGGGGAGTTTTTGCTTAATACATGCTTCTGGTTTGCCTGCATGAGGCTGGATCAATACAAGCTAGCGCAAGTCGCACCCTTCTCTCTTGCTAACCTCGCACGAGCTTGCAGCTGCAGCATTTTGCAGGGTGGTTGCTGCTGGAGGCGATTCGTTAACAGCTGAGCTGGAATTCAAGCCGCCATTTCCCTGCTTCCTCACTCTTCCTCTCCCCTCCCCGCTGAGCTTAAAAGAGCAGTGAGGTGCAGCCTGGTCCGTGCGTGTTGACAGGACTCGGGCTGGGCTGGAGATCAGGACAGCATCTCAGGCAGCTGCGGAGAGGCAATCCCCACTCCAAGACCAAGCTCTCCGAGGCTGGGCAAAAGGCGGGTGTAAAATGCAAACAAAGTAAATGGGGTGGCTCCTGGGGACAGGGTCCTGCTGGCACGGACGCGTGCTCTGCTCTTAGGTGCCGGCACCGAAGCGCAGGGGGATGCATCAGGCACCGAGGCAGAACCTGGGCTGACCTGGCCGCGCAAACAGCCCCGGGCTCATTGGGCTTACACAGCCCACAGCACAGTAACCTAGGGCTCGTCTGTGCAGGGTACCATGGGAGTGGGTCTGGATTAACTTCTAAAGTGATCTGTTTTGGCCGTGTGATCTTTTAAAGCAATCTGTAAAATCTGTATTCCTAGTGGGTACAGCCTAGCTTCCCCACACCAGCCTGCCAGGCACAGTAGAAGGCCCCCAGTCCTTCCTAGCCACAGGGGCTATAACGTTGAATAGCTTCTCAGCTTTATTCTCTGTGATAGAAAAGCAGAGACCTTGATTTTATCATTAACACTGCTGTGGACAAGATCATAAGGCAGATACCCTGCTGTTGTGATCTAGCACTGGCCTGGTTTCCTCTACAATGTTTTCTGGTTTTGCGTTTATTTTCAAAGCAGACAGGGCTCGTCTTTCCTGTGGCTTCCAGCTGTTGAGGTCTACGAACATCACACCCTTGGATCTTCATGCGGCTCCACTAGAAAGGCAGGAAGGGGACAGGTGCCAGGGCTAGTTCTCCATCAGCTCTCGTCATAAAATGCCAGGCTTTAAGAAGTGACCTAAACAAGAACGGCAGCTTCTCGCTGACCAGCTGCCAGCCAGGGCTGCTTGCCATGGGCTGCCAGAAACCCCGTGGTCACTTTGATGTCCTCCCAGTGCACATGCAAGAGCGGAGCTCAGCCCACACCAAAGCGCTGTGTTGCTAATCGGGCTGGCAGGGCTGTGTGGAAATGTCACCGTCACACCGGGAAGGGAAGGAGAGCACTTGGTGGGGGGCTCTGCCGGAGCCCTGGCACACAGGACAAGTTCTGAGCACCAAAACCTCGCATTTAGTGCTCACTTGTGTTCAAAGGATAGCTGAGTGTTTTGGGTTGGAAGAGCAGAGGTGCACAGCCCTTGGAGGGACCGCACGGCTGGGCTGGGTGGTGGTTTACCTGGCTTCACCCCCAGGAGAGCTGAGGCACAGCAAATCCCAAACCCTGCAGAGGCAGGAGGGGTGTCAGGCCCAGCACTTTTGGGTAGGTCTCACACTGGGAGACATGATTTGTGCGTAATAGGAACAAGTCACGAAAGCTTCCAGTTTCAGTAGCAATAACATACCACAACTCACAAAGTCCTTTACTCCTGTGAGCTTCCATTGCCCTGGGAGTCACGCAGGTGAAGTGATTTGACAGAAGCCTGCCAAGAGCTGGGACCAGATGTGAGATGTCTTGAACCCCCAGCGCTTCTCACGGAGTCACAGCCCTTTGTAACCTTCTTACGACCAGCCTTCAAGCCTTCAGGACTTGTCCATCCTCAGGCAGAGAAAAGAGCCTTCTTGCTCCAAGAAGGGATGTTTTCTCAAGCCATGGTTTCTTCCCACAGGAAACCTGTATGGCAGAGCTGGCATAGTCTGATTTAGGGTGTGGGCATCAGATGTGATACAACATGATATGGAAGTAACAGATATTGGCATTCCCTTAAATTCGTGATTGGGTTTGTTGGCTTTTTGTTTTGTCTTTTTCCACCTGTGACTTCACTCAGTTTGGAGAGAACCAGCTAGATGTAGGGGAAAAATCATTCCCAGGTTTGCACTGAACTTGTCCCAGATGGGTTCTCATGAAGACCAGGATGCAGTATTTGCAAGACCTCCCAGAGAAATACCTAACCTGAAGAGACTGTCTCTGACTTGTCTTTGCTTAGAGCTAAAGGTCAGGGAGATGGTACGGTCCAATGCTCAGCCAGGATCTCAGGCTCAGGCTCAGCAATGCAGATCCCAACAGCACTGGGACAGCATGGACCTGACCCACCTGTACCCACAGAGCTGGGCACAGTGGGATTGCTGCAGCCTGGGCAGAGGGTTGGTCCTCTGCTCACTTTTGGTCCTGAGCTCCTCAGTAGGGTCTCATGACACTGATGGGAAGAACCTGTTGAGGTAAAGCTCAGTCATGTCCTTTCTGACATTTTTTCCCCCAAGCACTGTCCCAGCTGAAGGTGAAGGATGCTGTACCTGAAGCAAGGGAGCTGCTCTTCCACTAATCTTTGCTTGTATCAGTATTTGACACTGCTGTTAAGGCATGACTTCCATGAACCTCTTCTGCTGGGTCTTTGAGACCCTCTGTCCCTTCCCACACACATCTACCCTGGTATTCAGACAAGCAACTCCATACCTGCTCTGTCACCTGTCTGAAAGCCAGCCAGCGTCTGGGACCTCCACTCTGCAAGCTGGGAGGTGCACGGGGAGGGGAGGTGGGAAAGCCCCAAAGCTGATCTGAGCGCAGGGGGAGTGGTATGAGGAGCATCCCAGACTGCTGAATGCCCTAATACAGCGGCAGCAGCATTTAGCACGATGGGTCTGAGAAGGATCAGAAGCAGCTGAGCCAAAGTGCTGTTTTACAGAATAGCTGAAGGGGGAAACTGAGGGCTTGGAGGGTACCAGCAGCAACACACCCAGCTACCTGATGGCACTGTGAAAGGTCACACAAAGCGAAGCCACCCTAAATCCCAGGCATAGCAGGTTGAAAAGGAGCTGCAGCCCCATAAAATATTTCTAAGATTTCCAGTGATTGTCACTGCCTGTGACACTGTGAGGTTCCTGCCCTAGGAGCTTCCTTCTCCCCAAGCCCTCAGCCTGGCCAATTATCATTGAATTACTAAGCCTTGGCTCACCCCAGGCAGTGCCTCAGTACACACATGCGGGATGTTTCACTTGCAGAACTGCCTGAATTGCCTTCTCCAGACCCTGTGTCTTCACATCTCAAAGCGATCAGAAAACAGGCATCACAAAACTTGCGAGCTGCACAGCAGGCAGACAGCCCCAGCATCGCCCCGCAAGCCACTCTGCCTGCAACCTTTTTGTGTTTGTGTTCTGCCTAGTGCACACTACAGCCCCGTGAGATCAGGGGAAGGGGATTTTGAGAGTGTTCTGAGGGCACCGTGACCAAATTCCTGTTTGGATCTGGGTCTTCAGGATCTTCAGGGACGTTTGATGAGCCTAAATATCGAAGGGGTTACTGCAGACATGGGTAAGATCAGTAAAACCTGAGGTGAGATAAAGGCAGCGCTCTCAGGCTGCATTTATCTGGAAATGGAGTTGCCTGCAGAAGTGTCGAGCCCAGCGAGTGGGGCAGCGCTTGCCAGGCTGGCAGGTGGTGGCTTGGTGGCAATTGCACAGTTGGGCAGTCTTGGAGAAGAAAGCCAGAAGGCCAAGTAATCCAGCACAGTAAGTGCAGTTAAGCACTGCCATATGGCTTCTTTTGCAGAGGAAGAAGCACACAGTGAGTGAGCTATCTCCACTGCTTCTCCTTTAAACTGAACTTTATAACTCTCCCAAAATTACTGGAAACACTTGATGACCTGTGGGGTCAAATGAGTTGGCAAGGTGATCTCAGAGAGCCCGGGGAAAATGAGCGCCAGGGAGTACAAGAGTTCCCCACAGACAGTATCTCCATGTTCTTTTAGGCTGCCCCAACTACATCTGCCAGGAGGCAGGTGGGCAAGAAATTTCTGAAATAAGCTGTAGTAGTAGAGAACCTGAGGTAGACCAAAGAAAAGGGTGAGTAGACTGTATCGAGGATGGGTGGTAAAACCCTGCCATGCCAAATGCGCAGGAGAGAAGAAGAAATGGCCGCTGCTAGCCAAGGAGTGTTTTGACCTTTTAGAAAATATTGTTGCCAGGAAAAAAAGAAAAAAAGAAAAAAGGCAGTTTTATTTCCTGCAAGGTTTTGGGTGTGAGTTGGGAGGACAACAGGTAAGTATTTTCCAAAACCTTTTATTTTAAAAACCTCAAGCTATTTCTAGTGCATGGTACCCCGTCTTTCTTGGATCCACGTTTTCCATCAGCCTTCAAGGCCTTTCTGCAGACTCAGGGCTAGCAACTTTGCTCAAGTACTAAACAAACTTTGGCCTAAGGCTTGACCACAGATCCTGGGAGGAACACCGTCAGCCTCACAGGGAGCTCTGAGCCAGACCCTGGGGACTATTACAGGTCCATATTCTCCCCCTTTTAAAAAAGAGACATAGCTACATGACATACAGTCACCCAGCAGGGCAGAGCAGCACCAAGAAAGCAAGCGTTAGGACTTCTGCTGCGTTCAATAAAGCCATTTTGTGCTCAGTGTTCCCACTAGCACACCCTTGCACCTCCAGTAAACCCAGTGGCACGGGGGCACCAATGCACGCAGAAACCTGGATTGCTCGAGTGCATCTCTCTCTGCAGATGGAGAACGAAAGGCAGCCTGCTCGGGGACTGAGAGAAAACAAGAGGCTGGAGAACAAAAGGTCAAGGAAACAGTGAGTTTGTAAGTGGTTGATCCTCAGAGATCAGTTCTTAGCAGAGACGAGGAGGGTGTTTGGGGCAAGAAGGGCGTTCGTTCCTTGCTGCAGCGGGCTCACAAGGAAGGATGGGAGATGTACCAGTGAGACAGCTGGTGGGTGGGCGGAGGGAAGATGTGGAGCTTTGCAGCAGAGCAGGGCACCGAGCAGCGAGTTTGTTTGCATGCCGGGAATCTTCAGGACTCTGTGAAGGATTTTACTGATTTGTAGCAACAGGGATTTCGTTGGCGGAGGAGGCCAACAAAATCTCACCCGTACTAGGCTTCTTCCAGATCCAAACCCCAGCATTGCCAACAGTCCATTGCAGTAGTTCGTTGTCTGTTGTTTTTTTTCTTAAAACCTCAGCTCTGACTTCATATAATTGTATTAGAATACATGCTTTGGCCTTTTCAAAAGATTTTTTTTCAAAAAGCATTTGTCATGAACCCCACTGGTAGAGAGGGAAGCTTGAAAACCATGAAAGCCCAGAAGACAGAAGGAAACAACTGTGAACAATTAAAAAAACCTCCAACAAGGCATCATCTTTTGGGGACATTCATGCTGCTCGAATGCATGTGGCTGGCAGGATCACAAATCCAAACCACAGCTGCTAGAGCTGCTGAAAGAAACATCATCAGCTCTATCACTGCACACACTCTGTGATGGTTAAAAGTTTGCCTCTGGTACACTTCCCCCTTCTCACTCCAAAATCGGCTATTTTTGGTGCGACTGCTTTCCTGCCTATAAAAATTGCCTTGTTTCACGTGAGCACTGAATGCAGCCTGACGTTGACAATTTGCAGGGGGACGGGTGGTGAAGGCCACCAGCAGCTCCCATGCTGGCCGGACAGCCCCTAGACATGTAGCCAGATGTCAGCTCCCACACAGCTTCTATACACCCTCTCCCTGTGCTAGCCTGTTTCAGTGGGACTGGGGATCTCAGATAACTCCCCTCATAGAGAAATGTGTTAACTACCCACCTTCTAAAAGCCCTGACGCTGTCCTTTTCTCCCTCCAGGCTTTGCTTGTCTCCTGGCCCTCCGTCACACCCCGGGTAGGGCTTCACCTCAACACATCACTGCTTGGTTCTCTGTGCCTGCCCTGCTCCGTGGCTCAGGCTCCGGGCTGTGAACAGGAGCCACAAAAATGCCCAAATTGTCCAGTTTCCCATCCTCAGGCTGTGACCTCACCAAGGCATTTTGGTGTCCTTTCTGTTTTCACGGTCCCTGGGGATCTTATTCTCTGCCCTGAAGCCACGAGAGCAGGAAACCCACCAGCTGCTTAATCCAATCCCAGGGTGATAGAGCAGGGACCTGAGGGCAAAGATGGCTCTGAGATTTCTGGTGACATCACCATAAAGAAAACATGTTTCTGACAGCAGCCAGGAACAGCCTAATCGGATTTGCCAGCAAAAGCCAACCTTTCCTGTACCCACATGTGGCAAATCCCAAAGTGAGTTTCTCAGCTTGTTTCTTGACCTCCCACATGATCTTTCAGCATTGCCAAGTCTCTAGGACAGACTCCTAGAGATCCCAGCTTCAGGCCCAGAATAAAGACTTAAGAAATGACTTACCAGACACTGTGATGGATTGGGGAGAAAAAAAAAAAATTAACAGGCTTCAAACCAGTATTTGTGCTGCAAATTGTTTTTAAATCCCCACAGCATGATTAACATGTACACTTCTCTCACCCAGCTCTGAGCTAAAAATCACTTTGTCAAACACACACGTGCGCTGATTGAATGCAAACAGCGTCGCTTGCCTGCGTGGTGATCCGTGCAAACTCCGGCCTGGTGCTGGCTGCAGGATGCTGTTCGGCTGTGACCCCAGCCTGCTTCTCCCCGACGCTCAGCAACGCTCCTGACACTGGCAGCTATTTCGTTGTCTACTAACACACTTACCCTGGCATGGGAATGTGCCAGGGGGTGGTTTCTGTTCTGCCTTCCTGCTCACGCTGCAGATACGGCATTGCTCAACCCTGTCTGGACGTGCTTTTTATTGTAGGTTATTTCCATTGGAAATATATGCTTTAACTCTTTAAGCCGGTGCCTGGCATCTGCAGCTGCTGTTGTGGTCGGTAGCACTTTGTGCTCTCTGGCTGTGTGTTCCTTACACGCCGCTGACTGCTTGAACCGATTTCCCCTTTCCTCAGCAGCCCCAGTCTCTTCATGGCCAGGGTTTTCTTTGGCCTGTTGTCCTGGGTTTCCCGTCTCCTAAGCATATTCTTCCCGTGAACCCACCATATTTCTTTGACACGAGTGGACTCTTCCATCTGGGCCACTTTAGCTGTCAAAACAAGCTGAAATGATGCAGAGACTCTCTGAAACCATGCCCCGCGTACGTGGACTGTTACTGTCTTGCCAAAGGACATGGCTTTCTGTGCTGCTGACGTAGTCATTAGTGGCTGTAATAATAACAGGGGACCCCCCACGTGAACTGCAGGGGAGGCCTAGCTGGATCTAATTTGTGGGATTGGGCAGGTTTCTTCCTCTTAAATTGTCCTCGGTGAGGTTTGGTTAAAGCCAAGGGAGAGCTGCAATAAGCGGTTTGGTAGCTAGAGCAGGAGGTATCATTGTGTCTGTGCGCTTATGTCCTTCCATGCTATGGGTCGATCACCTCTGACAGGACTCTTCAAAGGCAAAGGGAAGACACCAGCAGGTGTAAACTATGCTTTCGGTAAGTTGTCCATCTGCTGCACATGGTGGAAAAAAGAGCAGATGACCCGTCTGATCATCTGCAGGGACATCTGAAGGTCATCTGAAAAGGACAGCAACAGGCCTGTCTGGGCTTTGAGAAAGGAGGAATTGAGTCCTGGATGTCGCACCATTTGCTCCCCGGTCATCCCGGTCATCCCTCCTGCCCGCGATGCGCTATTTGTTGAGCCTTCTGATTCCTCTGCAAGAAGGGCGAGTCCATTCACTTGGCACCAAGCCACTCTGTTTAACTTTCCAAGGTTTTTGTTGATATTAAGGCTTTTTTTCTGGTGGTCTTTCAAAGGAACCCAGCCCTCGTTGCTGCTCCTGAAGGCAGAAGGCTTACATTTGTTTTTGGCACAGTAATTTGCTAGGTGCTAGGGGCTGTCTCTTTTGCATCACACCCTGGTTCCACGTGATTTTAATGCATATAAGCAAGTACGTCACCCACTAAACAAACAGAAGGGAGGGGGAAGGAGCGTCAAACAAGTCTGGTATGTAGGGAGACAGTGGATCAGCCACACTGGTGGCATGCAGCAAAGGTGAGGACTTCTCCCAGGGTGTCAAGCCTTGGTTATGGGGCAGCTGGGAGGCTGTCGGCTTGGTCGTGTCGCTGCTCGGATCTCTGTGAACTCCACATAAAAGCAGTCAGATTCTGGGGTGACATTCCCAGATGGACCACAGTGATGGTCCAAGCAACATCTAAGGCATTCTGACATTCTGTCTCTCCTTGACAGAAAAGAGGCACTTAAGAGCAGGGTTCTCTGAGCTACAAGCACGACTCAGAGCCCCAGTGATCACCCACACAGGTTTGGGATGTTCAGTACCTCTCTGAGCTCCCTGTCCCACCCGAGCATGCCTTTCACAGAGCTGAGATCTCCATCGGTACGTTTTTCCTTGAGCTTTCTGTCCTTTGCTTAGGGGAGGAAAGGAGACCTTCTCTGCCATCTCCGCCTTGCAAAGATGATGGAGTGAGTTTTTTCTTCTCAGGAGAGAAGACCGGGTTGCAATCAGTGCACATATAGCCCTTTGTCCCCCAGACAGCTGGCGGGTTCCTTATTCAGAGCAGGGAGAGCAAAGTGCGGAGGGGCCCACACCGAGAGCACTCCCTCCTGCCCCCGGCCCTACCCTTGCCATCCGTCACTAAGAGCCTGTAATTCAGTTCCTGCACGGCTTCTTTGGATGGGGACAGATGACGACGCAAAGCCACGGGCTATGCAGGCAATGTCACTCAGCGTTGTAACAAGGGCACCCCGGTGCCTGTGCTTTGCCGGCATGCTATTAATATCAGCAGCCTTCCAAAACTGCTCTGCTCCAGGTGCTCTTTGCTGGTAGGAGCCGTTTGAAATCCATGTTGCCTTTCTTTATAGCCTCTGGCCACATACCTTCCGTGAATTGGATCCTCCCCTGCTTAAGGTACAGATCCAGCAAAACCTCCTTGAAAACTTAAACACTGGAATCCCATGGCAAAGGTTTCATTTTCTGTCCTGCTGGGTAGGAGCTAACAGACCCTAAAGCTCCGCTCCTAGACCACTTCAGAGACCCCTTCGTTCCCATTTCACCCAGAGATTGCCACGTGCTGCTGCGTGCACACCGCTATCGTCAGGACATGGAAACAGAGGCAGAAGTGGGGACGGGGAGCGGGTGACTCCTCCTGGTCACCAGCCAAGCAGTAGCTAGGACGAGTCCATTCCCAGCAGAAGGTCTGATGGATTTCAGAGTTCTCTCTTCTCTGGCAGTGGCCAGGCATCCAAACACAACTCTTGAGTAGTTATCTTATGAATAACTACGTAATGAACAGTGCAATCACAAGAATAGATCTTGCAGATAATCTTCTTCCATGGTGGAAATATTCCGCTTATTTTTATCCTTGTTTCCTGTCTGTTAGTCTGTTAATTATCCCTTACAGGACTTTCTCCAAGACTCTTTTGGGGAGGAAACTTGGCGAATGCTGCCTAAATGTTCTTGTCCATTTAAATGAGAACAGAGGATTCAATTTTAGTATCTTCTGGAAAAAAAAAACCTTTTTTGTGAAACTGGTTGGTTGTTTTTTAACCCTGACTGTGACAAACTGCCCGTAACAGAGCTTTCCTCTCTGGATCTTCTCTGCCTCAGTACATGCCCAAGCAGCTACCTCAGCAGAGGGAACCTGAAGAGGATGCACTTGTACTCCAGCATGGCCCTACATTAAATGATGAGACACCTGGGCTTGCTGCAAAGCTGCTTGCCCTGTGCTGAGGCCATCATTCCCACCCCACATCAGTGGCACGCTGTGCCACGTCCCTCTGTTCTCCCCATCACCAGGCTCTTTAATGATGTCCTTGCGAAAGCATTTAAAAATGCAAACCATCTTCGTTGCCATAGTAATGACTCTTCTAGAAACGGGAAAAAGCCCCGGGAGGTCAGAACCGCATTGTGAGCCGCTGTGGATTTGCGTTGGGTGCGGGCGACAGGAGCGCGGGAGGCAGCCAGGCTCCCCATGCTCCCTGCTGCTGCTGTAGGGCTGCGGGAGTCCCGCTGCCAGATCTTGGTGCCTCCCAAGGGGAACTGCTTGGGCTTAATTCACGGCTTCCTTGGGTATCCAGCATCCCTTGGGCTCCTGCATGGTCAGGCTATGGTTTCATGTAAGCCCAAGCTGCAGCCAAAGGAGATAGTCCTGTCCTCCCCTGCGTTTCCTGGGTGCACACGCTCTCCGCAACGCATCCCTCGCCCCATTGCAGCAGTGTGGTGAATGAGGCCATCCTGCCGGTCCCATGACACGTCAAAATGCCTTGGGTCTGTGTGTCTAGTGTTAAGCTGGATGAGCAAGCTGACCTGACTCCTTCCGAAGGCTTATGGTCGCTAGTGTTTGCATGAGGAAAGGAACAGGGATGCCTGACCCCAGAAGATGCGGCTGCCCCTGTAGCTGCAGAGAGATTGTATTCATCGACCTGTTTCCAGGCCCATGAGATATGCCATCACTTCCCAGGAGAGTTTGGGGGTGATGTGGAAGGAGAGGTGGGCAGGCCTTGGCCAGTCAGAAGGCTACAGCTAGAATATTTCTATCCTGCCAGCCCATTGCTAGGAGGAGTACGAGGAATGGCTGCCTGCACAGGATGGGGGAAGTGCTAGATTTAGCTCCATTGTCTCTGCATCAAATTGTACTAAGCACTGAAAGAGGCTCACCTGCTGGCGTAGGGAAATTCCTGGAGCAGCTCTAGCAGCTACAGCTGATGCAGGTGGGTCTCCCATGCTTGAGGAATAGCTGCAACATTACCTAGGGCTGTTTCTGTGGCTGCTGCAGTTAGTCTGAAAGTGGAAATTGCCAGTAGGGCATCCTGCCCGTCCCTGCATGATGCTTCTTGTATGTCTGTCCTCACAGGACTGTGTGTATCCTACCCCAGTGCTGGGCTGGCGGTGATCTCATTCCTCAGCTGGAGGCAGATAATATGGCAAGGATAGCAGCTGCAGGGGTTAATGGAGGAGACAGTAGCTTCCCCCACACAAAATCAAGCTGCTCTGTTGGAAAGACTGTTATGAAAGCCTATAGTCCAGGACAAAAGCGGGGCAAGTGGTGCTGGGTTTCCCACCCATCAAAAAGTTTTGGAGTCCACAGCTCTCTGAACTTGCAAAAACAAAGAAGCCTTCCTCCTCCTCCTCCTTCTCTTCCTCCTCCTCCTCCTCTTCTTCTGCTACCCTGAGCTCTCCAGGTGAACAAATGTGACTTCAGAGTTTCTCGACAGGTTCAGAGTGAGCCCAGGGCTGCCACATGAAAATGCTAAGCACCGTGGCTGTGTCCTCCCTGCTGTCACCTGTCCCTTGGCCATAGACTTGTAAGGACCAGCTTCCATGGTCCCCAGTTCTCCACCTGAAGACTGACCCTGTCTACTCAGACAAGGGGGATTCACATGGTACTCCCCAGACTGTGCTTGGGATGAGACATGCCAAATATCTTGTTTAACATCGCCATCATAGCAGGGGAACCTGTCCAACCTCCTGAAGCTGTAGAGTCAGGTGGGAACACAGGAAAGTGCTGGCAGCAAACCGACTGCAAACCCTCACCTGCTTCCAAAACCACAGCTGGCAGATGGTGCAGATCAGCCGGATTAATCTCAAGCAGCTTGCAGATATGGTTTTTATGCAAATATGTAAGGAAAGTTGGGTTATCCTTTAAGGTTGCTGGCACCGCAACAGGAAGCTCTGTTGATGGAGTCTGGGAAGAGGGTGCTTACAGAGCGTTGCTTCTCAGTGTGCTCCCTGGCAGGCACAGTTTGGAGCTGCCAGACTCACTGCTGTGCTTTCCATGAGTTCATACGTGTGCTGCAAGACTGCACTCCCTCACACCTCCCTGAATAGGGCCAGGCCTTCGTCAGCCAAAGATACTGAGCCCGTAGATTTCCTTCTGTGCTGGAGTTGTGTGCTGGAAGGGGCTGGGGAGGGAATGCGTGTTTTGACACTTACAAAAGGCCACGCCAGATGAAACAGCTGCTTTGAAAAGCGTAACCTCTGCAGTCTCCGTATCCTGAACTCAAATGGCCTCTTCGGATCAAGCCCTAGGGAAAAGCTGCCAAGGCTGGCAATGTACTACCGGAATTGCCGTCCTGTATCTTATTATACCTGCACAAAATGCGCTGAGGGGTAGAGGAAAACCTCCTGGTCTGGGCATTGCCTTAGTGCTTGGATGACCTCTGTTCAGCCTCACAGCCCTTGTACAAAAGCCAAGGAAGTTGCTTTGTCTCTGAGGCACCTCAAATACTGACTTCTGGGGTTCTGCCCCCCCCCCCCCCCCCC
>VXAL01008653.1:80578-114775 GCA_013399475.1 Chauna torquata
CCGCCCCCCGACTCTTATCTATTGCTTCTTAAGAAGGGACAGTCTTTCCCTAGGAAGTTTATAGTCTGTGAACCTAACCCAAGGGGGAATCTGAAGTGTTGCCTGAGCACAGGGATGGGGGAAAAAACACCATAAACCAGGCTGTAATTTTCCATGCTTTAGGCACTTGGGGTGCATGCGCTTTCTGTGACTGATATATCAGCAGCTGGTGTGCAGGTTGCAGGGATTTCATGTAAAGCTAAGAAGGATATCAGTGCTTGACTTCTAATTCTTTTGGCTTCTGACCTTCATATGGCTTCACCAGACATTTAATGCATCAAAGTTTGGCTAGAGCTACTCCTTCCCTGTCTCCAGAAATTATTTCCAGTGGTACCTGACACTGAGGTACAGTTAGGTAGAGCCTGGAAGCCAACCAAGTTATTGCTCCTTCACAGATTACTGAGTGTAACTGAATCACAGCAGTAGGAAGCGCACATGCTGTTAGGCTGTGGGATGTGTGAGGTAGAAAGTGCTCATTTGAACCAATTTCATAAAGCTCATTTTACTCTGTATTGCAAAAGGGTATGGGCACAAGCAAAGCTAGCACTGGCAGAAGACCTGACATTTTATTGCCACATGGTCCTTCATCTGTGCTCTCAGGTCAGACTTGCGTGGAGCACAGCAGTCCTACGTGTCCCAGAGAGCTTACGCAAAGTGCCGTGGAAAAGAAAAATGTGCGTTTCTAAAGGTTCTTCATCTCTCTTTTGCCTCCAATACGTTGAATTAGCACGTCTCTGTCTGGTAGGAGCTTCTGCTGAGATATCATTATTTCAGTCTTGGGATGGGGGGTGAAGGGAATTCTGGTTCTGTTGAAATCAGTGGTGCTCCTTTCCCAAATGCTCAAGATCCTGCTTCTTCTTGAAACACATGACTCTCCTGTCCTTGCCGGACAGGACTTGTTTTCCTGAAACAGTAAACCATGTTATTGCTCATCGCTGGTATCACTAGCCTGAGACGTATTTGGTTTAGTTTTCACTTCAGATGTTCAGCGTTGTTTTGAACCTGTTCTGATTTGGGCTAGGTGACATCAGCTGTGCCAGAGACATTCTTCACACAAGAATGTGTCACTGGGCATTTGTGCCAAAGGAATGAGCCCCATTAATTTCCTTTCCATTTGTAGACCCAGCTGCATGTTCATCTTTTAAAAGCAAAGAGCTAATTAATGTAGAATTTTCTTCTCCAAATGTAGAAGCATCACTGACTCCTACACTGACATGTTCACAGAATTGCTTTCACCCATCTCCTCAGTCTACACCATGGACAGATGCCCTGTTCTAGACCCAACCCCGTGTTTCTAGCTCCTCTGACCTACTGGCCAGACTGCTTGAATGTAAGGACCTCTTTTAGTGAAGGTAAGCTAAGATAATATTTTGAGGAAGTGGTCACGTGAATAGCTAGCCGAACACCTAAGTTATATTGCAAGCTTGAATAGATGAAGCCAAAGTAACTTATTACCTTTTATTGATAAGTGATTTTTCTCTCTAATGAAGTGACCAAACATGAGCATTACTACAAAAATTTCAAGTGAGTGGGAAACGAGGTAAAAAGGAGTCAACAGGATGCGTTCAGAAGCACACAGTACTGCTCAAGGATTCATTTTGGAACCTGTCTTCATTAATATCCTCATTAATGAGCTGAGCACACATGGAGGAGTGTATGGATCATTTCTGCAGATGAGACAGTTGAGAGCATTGCCAAAGTGGGAAAGGATCTCAGTGTCACACAGGAAGGATGGAGCGACCCTGGGGACTGTTATAGAAGCAGTGGAGATATTGTGGTGTATTTGGATCTATTAATAAAAACTCCCATTAGCTAGATGCTCAGAATTACCAGAGGAAGAGGAAGTGGGGTAGTAACTAATTGCAGGATAACTATAGGCACAGGCGGATGTTACTAACACAGTCATAAGAGATGTATTTAGCAGAGAGGGATGTATTGCTGCCTCTGTACAAGGCTTTGATTAGACCTTGTCCAGAACTTTGCTTATAGCTCAGGAAGAGCAAACTGCCAGTGGGAGTGGTATAGGGGAGTAGGCAGTAAAGACCCTGTCCTACAAAGGGATGCTAAACAGTGGGCTTGTGAAAATAGAGAACTAGATATGGGTACAGTTCTGACCCTCACCTGCACCCCTCATGGCACATCAGTGAGGGAGAAAGGTCCATACATTAGGACACTGTGCCTCAGGACAGACGAAATTGGGCTGGATACGGATCAGGCGTGGGCTGGGATCCCAGTATGCTTCAGAGCTGTATGGGGAGGAGAGAGTTTCTGGACCAACACTCAAACAGTCCCATCCCAAAGGGGAACACAGGAAAGTTATGAAAAAGGCTCTACTATGTTCACTCCACGACAGCAGGCACCTGGATGACCCCTGATATCCTTTTCACCCAGATCCGTCCAGAGACCAGTGACTAGGGCATTCTTTAGCAAATTGCTCTGGTATTTATTCAGCAACCACAGAGCTCTACACCATAGAGCCCTATCTGGAACAGAAGCGTGCATCGAGCTCCCTTCCCATTTCAGTGACTAAAATAGAGCCCTCTCTAATATCGTATCTTCTTCCTCCATGGGTGCCTATTTTGTGATTGCATTACTTCTGAGAATGGGAACTGTGGCAGGTGGTGCACTTTTTCTCTGTGTCCAGAAAACAGAAAAGTAAGCAACATCACAGCTTTTGCCCCTTTGGCAGTGTTTTGTTGACACTTCGCATAGAGAAGGTAGACCCACAGCCTGTATTTCACGCACAGTGGCAGACACCTACTGCCCTACATACCTTATCCTACCTAGCATGAGTCCGACTGGGAGCACAGCAGCCAACCATGGTATTTAAAATGTTCTTGAGTCAAATAGACATTCTCCAAGGACATTTCATGCAGTCATTTGGGGCTACTATTGCTATTTATATGTAATATTTATGCTTAGAGAGAATATAGTCTCTTTCCTGTCCTCCTGTTGAGGGCACCAATGTTGCTCTGAAAGTGCTGTACCTGTGGTACAGCTATTCCCACCCAGGAAAACTACTGTCCTAGTGTGAAGACATGCCTAGGGCAGACCGAAAACTGGCAAGAAAGAGAAGATTGCATCCTAATGGTTTCCTTTACCAATGCGACATCTATGCCTGCGTGTATTTACTCGTCTGTGTGCACGTATATCTCCTCCAACCATCTTAGCTGGCTCCATTTCCAGCCTCCCTAAACCTGTAAATTCTCTGTTAGCTGCCTTCCCAGCTTACCACACAGGAACACCATTAAGGTTGTCTAGGCAAGGAAATGATCCCACGTGTCTTTTGGAGATTAGTTTAGTAGTGGAGTATCTAACCCATGTAACCTTAACGTGAGTCCTCCAAGTGCCAGAAGCAAGCACCTTAGTGGTCTACACCCCGCCACCACTGCTCTCCATAGGAGGTTTAGGCCTGGGGCTGCTCAGCAGTATTACTCTTTGCCTTTGGGAGGGAGTGGATAGGAACAGGGTAAGAAGTGCACTCTCAGCAGGTAGCTTCCTTGGGAACTGTGAACTTGCAGCTTCACAAGTCCCTCTGCCCCGTGGGACTTCCTGAGCCCAGCCCAGGACGTGCCCTGGCACAGGGCTCCCTCCAGATGCCAAGTTCCGAGCGCAGATGACTTTCTAGCAAGGCAATGAGTTCTTTGGACCTAACAGAACACACAGAGGAAATCCTGTCTTTCCAGGGAGGCTGATTTGCCCTGGAACAAGACATCCTAACTGGCATTGCTTTTTGGCACATCTTCAGAGCTTTGTGTTTAGCCCCCATACCTCACTTGCAGCAACCAAGGTTAATACTGGCAAGCAAAGACATCCTTGATGTGTTTGCAAAATGCCTATGGGCAGGCACTAGCTAATGAATCCATAAAGAAAGACTTTTTCCAGTAAAACTAAACGAACCCTCGCTGAGGGCCCACAACATGGAATCGTGGTTCCCATTGCTTCCAAGTGGTTAGAGGGAGGATATATTTTTCACAACATGCAGGCACCAGATATTGTATCCAGTTCAAAGGCGGTAACAAAAATCTCTTTTTCCACTGGGGTTGTTAACATAATCAAATATTCATTTATAGCACATATCAGCAAAGAAAGGCTTGACATGCAGTAATTCACCCCCACTGTGTTCCATTTAATGTGATTATTCTTCAGAGTAATCAAGTCTCCTTTGCCTAAACTGTACTTCCAATACGAGCCCATGCACACCTGCAGTGGTTGTTGATTTCCTGGGGAGCTGCACCTCCAAAGGAGCACACCAAGTGGGGAGCACAGCTGGCTGAGCCCTGTGGCAAATCTTCAGCCCAGACCTCTGCCAGCCACACTCACGTACTTGCACTCACTAAATACCCAATCCAGAAAACCTGCCTTTTGACTACCTTTGTCCTGCGATAGCCTAGGAGCAGAGCAGCTTGTAAAGATGCTGGAACAAGGGCAGGTTTCAGGAACATGCCGAGCAGGTAAGTTTCTTGAGGTCTTCCTTGAGTGTGCTTGTTTTTCAGCCCATCGCCCTGCTGTGGGTTCCTTTCTCCTTGAGACAGGACCACAGGGAGATAGCAGCACTGCCTATTCTCTGCACAACTGGGTCTTTGAGTTCAGACTCACACACTCTACAAACTGCCCTCAACAGCACTTGTAGGCAATTGCAGAATGAGCGTGTGGACCCTTGTTCTCTTCCAACTGCATGTCCTGGAATAAGAGGGGGGCTTCTCCTCAGCAGCCCCACTCTGGGTAACTTTCATGGAAATACTGGAAAAAGTCCAACAAAGGGCCACCAGGATGCTGAAGGGCCTGGAGCAGCCCTGCTGTGAGGGGAGGCTGAGGGAGCTGGGACTGCTCAGCCTGGAGGAGAGGAGGCTCAGGGGGATCCGTCCGTGTCTATAAATACCTGAGGGGAGGTGCAGAGAGGCCGGAGCCAGGCTCCACACAGCGGTGCCCCGTGCCAGGACCAGAGGCACTGGGCACAACCTGGAGCCAGGAGGCTCCCTCTGACCACCAGGCAGCACTTCTGTGCTGTGCGGGTGCCGCAGCCCTGGCCCAGGCTGCCCAGAGAGGTTGTGGGGTCTCCTCCTTGGGGATCTTCAAAGGCCGCCTGGACGTGGTCCTGGGCAAGGTGCTCTGGGTGGCCCTGCTGGAGCAGAGGTGGGACCTGATGGACCCAGAGGTGCCTTCCCACCTCAGCTGTTCTGTGATTACGTGACTCGATTATTCAGAAAGAACATGAGTTTTATTATAAAGTGACTGCAAAGAAGCTGACCAATGCTGCCATGCAGCCCTGGCTGAGCTGAGCGGGTGTTTCGTAGCTTCTCTGTGCTCAGTCCCTGGCAGGCACACAGAGCCTTCTCCTGATCCTGTCTGTGCTGTAATGAACCACGGAATCACAGGGACACAGAATGCAGGGACACCTCCCAGCACCCAGGCTGCCCACAGCCCCATCCAGCCTGGCCTTGGGCACTGCCAGGGATGGGGCACCCACAGCTCCTCTGGGCAGCCTGTGCCAGGGCCTCACCGCCTTCTGAGTGAAGAATTTCTTCCTTCCATCCAACCTAACCCTGCCCTCTGTCAGGTTAAAGCCACGACCCATGTCCTGTCACCACGCTCCCTGATGAAGAGCCCCTCCCCAGCTCTCCTGCAGCCCCTTCAGGCACGGGAAGGCCGCTGTGAGGTCTCCCCGGAGCCTGCTCTGCTCCAGGCTGAACACCCCAGCTCTCAGCCTGGCTCCACAGGAGAGGTGCTCCAGCCTCTGGGCATCCTCGTGGCCTCCTCTGGGCCCGCTCCAGCAGCTCCGTGTCCTTCTTGTGCTGGGGGCCCCAGAGCTGAAGGCAGCCCTGCAGGTGGGGCCTCACCAGAGCGGAGCAGAGGGGGAGAATCCCCTCCCTCGACCTGCTAGCTGCACTTCTTTTGATGCAGCCCAGGATACAATTGGCTTTGTAGGCTGCAAGCGCTCATTGCTGGCTCACGTTCAGTTTTTTGTCCCCCAGTACCCCCACATCTTTCTGCGCAGGGCTGCTCTCAAGCCCCTCTTCTCCCAGCCTGTATTCATGTTTGGGATTGCCCTGACCCACGTGCAGGACCTTGCACTTGGCCCTGTTGGACTTCATGAGGTTGGCAGGGGCCCAGCTCTCAAGCCTGACAAGGCCCCTCTGGATGGCATCCCTTCCCTCCAGGGTGTGGACCACTCAGCTTGGTGTCGTCCACAAACTTGCTGAGGGTGCCTCAATCCCACTGTCCATGTCACCAGCAAAGGTGTTAAATAATGCTGGTCCCACGACAGACCCCTGAGGGACACCACTCGTCACTGATCTCCACCTGGGCATTGAGATGTTGAGCGCAACCTTTTGAGTGTGACCATCCAGCCAATTCCTTATCTAACGAGTGATCCATCCATTCGACAAGGGATGAAAGGAAGCTCCATACTGCACATGACTGTCCATTCTGGCCCTTGTGCCAACCTGCCTTGTCAGCAAGCCTTGCTTGTGTATGTTTGCTAGTGACAGAGCAGTCAGCGTGGTGAGAGATAAGATACCCAGACACGTACTCCGTGGGCCTGTCTCCAGCTGTGGGCAGAAGGAGGTGCTGATGGAGAACGCAAATATCAAGGCTAGCAGTCAGGGGTCCTTCCCTTACTACCGTTTCCACTCAAACCATCAGAGCCTCAGGGGCTTCCCAAGCCTGGGGTGCACCCAGAAACTTGCATTCGGTAGCCAGCGGGGCTGAGTGCCCAGGGCACGCACCTGACCTCGCCTCCTTTGCGAGCACTGCTGGTTTTCCCCCTGGTGCCGTGGCTGTGACATGCACAGCTCCGTGTTGTGCCAAAGACCATCTCCTTCAGTTTTCCTGCCCGGTGCCCGCCTCATCTGCTCGCAGATCTCCTCTCCCTGGTGCTGGGAGCAACAGCAAGCAAGCGTTCCCTCATCATACCTGCTGCGGTGCCCTGAGACTTCGAAGAGTTGCTGCCAAGCCCTCTGTCAGCGAGACACCGACGGTCCCAGCGTGTGGCAGAGCTGTGGGCACGACTGAGCTCTGTCTGCATTAAGGATGAGACTGCACGGGCATGGAGGAATATAGCTGCTGTTTCCAGACGTGTGTGTCTTTCCCCACCCGTGATCCAGGCTGGCTGTGCCTGTATATTGTGCCACGCTGGACCTGCTTCTCCGCTCTCCCATTTTCCCTCCGCAGGAAAGGGTCGCAGCGGTGACAGCTGCACAGAATCAAACTTGTGACTATGACACATTTTTTCATTAGTCAGCAACAACCGTCTCGGGTTTCAAACTGGCCAAAGCAATGAGTCCCAATGTTTACTGGGGAGGCAGGAAATGCAGGCAAGTGCAGCTAAACGGACAGGCTAACATTGACAGAGCTTCTACAGAAGGGGGTTTGGGTCCGTAGGGAGATTTTAGACACGTGCAGGGGGTTCTGAGGAGAGCTGGGAGCCAGACGGTGTCTGTGAGGTTAGGAGGGGGAGGCCTGATCCTGCCAGCAGTGCTGGCTGTACTTTGTCTGCACAGTGGTGACTAATGCATTGCAAAGCACTCAGCAAGGGGCCCGGCCCTGGCACCTGCTCCTCCATGGCCTTCCAGGTGTGTGGACACAAGGAAGCATGGATGGGTAAGCAACGCCCTCGGTGTCCCAGTGACTTGGTAATTGCATTTGCATTCTTGGCTTGCTGAACACACCGGAGCGTATCTCTACCACAGATTCCTCAGCAGTTGCAGGACCAATGCCATATGTGTTTCTGTAACCCAGTATTTTGTAGTTTGTTTCTGGTTCCCCATGACGCAGAAATCCTCTGGCAGGCAGTGCTCTCCAGCGACACTGTCCCAAGCCAAATGGTTGTGGAAGGTGCTGGAGCACGTCAACAAATGTAGGTCAGGTTGACTTGATGATCTTGAAGGTCTTTTCCAACCTGAATGATTCTATGAGTCTAAAGCTGCAAGCTGACTGTCAACAGAGCAAAACAGTCACACCAGATCTGTGTGAGTGCTTGATTGAACTGGCAGCATTTTTACCCCGTTTAAATGGTGGACGAGGCATTGTGTTCAGCGTCGTTTCCTACCAGGGTGAACAGTATGGTCTCCATCTCTCTGGGTTGTCCTCATAGACAATCTGACCTGTCTGCAGTTTGGAGGCTGTGGCCAGAGCTGGGACGCGGTGAAGCCGTGTACATGCTTGGGGGACAGGGATGTTCACTGTCACCCTAGCGCACCGGTCTCCTGCTGCCAGCGCCTGGCGCCTGGGCAGGTCTCCCTGTAGGGCTCAAGAAGCCTGCCTGGAGGATGGCAATGCATCCAGTCCAAGCTTAAGCATGACCATCCCTGCCAGCATATTTCCCGTCCTCTTTTTGCAAGACATGCAGTGATCAAGCCACTGTAAAACATGCAAATCATGTAAAGCGATTTAAATGACTTAAAATGTGTAAAATGTGTAAATTACTTTTCCAGGTTCTGTTTAACACTTTTCTGAATGAATACCCTGACATGCATAAATATGGAGAAATAATGTCTGCAAATCCCCCCTATATCTAGTATCTTTCAATGCAAAATTTTCACCGTCCCCCTTTTCTCAAAGGCAGCTCAGGGTCCAAGGGAGCAGTGAGGCAGTCCATTGAAAATGACTTGACAGGGAAGGTGTGAATGTAGCAGGAAGACTTGAAACATCAAAAGTAAATTATAGAGAAGTAAGCTTGGGCTGATGCACGCAAGGAGCTTCATGGTGCTTTGGGAGGACCTAGTACTGGCATCCTATGTGTCATTCAATGTGGGTGAAGGTGGCTGATAAGGCCTGACCAGGGAGGTGGTGGAGTCACCGACCCTTGTGGTTTTTAAGAGACACCTGGACAAGGTGCTACAAGATATTGTTTAGTAGCTTAGTGGGTAGTATTGGTGATAGGATGACGGTTGGACTAGATGATCTTGAAGGTCCTTTCCAACCTTGTGATTCTGTGATTCTGTGATTCTGTGCCTTTCCAGATAATGATAAAGGATCCACTCTGAGCTACAGGGCTGAAGATCTGGTGAGCTTAGTGTGGGTGGGAGGGGAGCGAATCATCTGTGTATTTATTCTTTTCTCCATGCTACTTCTTTCTTGACGCTTTCAGCGCTGACCAATGAACTATACCAAATCTTCCCTCATCACCATTTTCTTCAGTGGGACTGTAGGCTGTTTGAAGCCACTTCAGCCTTATTTGAGCTTTTGAGAGCGATGGGGGAGAGGAGGCAGAAGCAGACTTCAAGTTGTCTTGTACTGTCCCATGCCTTAAATGTGCTCCTGCCTCTCACCTGAGAGAGTGCACAGAAGGCTTATTGGAAGCTGTGCCTCCAAAGAGAAGTGTGCAGGGCTTGTGCCCTGTGGGATGGGAGAAAAGTCTGTATCCCTTATAATGATGTGAGGTTGCAGGGCTATAATGAAGAGCACCCAACTGATCTCTGTGAACAAGGCTGACTCCAACCTCATTTGACTGCTGAAACCACAACACCCAAGACACCAGAACGCGGCCAACACCACTGTTATACCTTGTCTGTTGCAAGATTTCCAGCCTGCAACCCTTGGTGAGCTGCAAAGCAGGAAGAGTCTGTGTCAGGCACTTACAGTTCTCCGTTACTGCAGCCCTTGGACTTGCTGTCTCCTGGGTTTTGGCTTCCAGCACAGCTTGAATTTTCTCCTGAGCAGACCTCATGTCTCTGCCTTGAGTTTATCCAGCTGTTATCAACATATGTGCTTCCTTGGTGACTCATGCCCTGTTCCCTAACCACATCCCCTTCTCTCTTATGCCCCCACCCACCACAACTGAGTCACTTGGCCTCCCATCACAAGCCAGGAACCTCTTTCTTCAGTCATGCATGTAGAAACTTCTAGCTGAGTCCAACGTAAGCACCTCCTGACTTCCTTTTTCAAGGCAGGCTACAGAGCAGGAGCGTGCTGGCTGTTAATGGGCTGGGCCTGACCTGCCCACGTTCAGTGCGCACTACCTAGACCAGATATACCCTGACTCTTTTGCTCCCTGTGCATGCAAAGGGCACACTTTAGTGCTCCACTTCAGTTGTCCTCTCTACTAGTCTCCAGTTCCCCAGAGGGACTGGTCCATCCCTAACTGATGTGGTAAGCAGAGGTTGCTCAACAGCTGTGGGCAGCACTCCCCAGGCTTGGCTGGCTGGGCAGAAGTAGAAGTTGCTCAGTGGAGGTGGGAGTTGAGAAAAGAAGGTGCTCGCAGGTCATTGAGCAGTCTGTCCTGCAAGGCCTCTTAGCCTTTCCGATCCAAACCCCTTTTCCATCTTTTAACTCTTCAGTAGCCCACAGGAAGTGACTTTATGGTTTTATCCCAGGGTCTGGTAGCTGAAGAGTAGCTCAGTTGAATTGCCACCGAACCCAATCTTTTACAAGCTCCACTTCCCAAGTGGCACGTTTATACACCGTATGAAATGCAGCCATTGTCAGCTTGCTTTGAAGGTCTGCCAAACAGCCAGAAAGGTTTGAGTCTGTGGGTAACAAATCAGACCAAGCTGGTATTCAAGCTGAGTGTATATTGGTAGCTATTTTCCTTAATGTTTCCTGTTTATGGTCAGTAGCTCCGTCTATCATATTAAGCTTTTGCTGGATGTTTTCTTTGTCAATGGACAAACACACAGGGTTTTAATCACCATCTTCTCTTTATGCCAAAGCTTGTTCATTTCTAACCTAAAGTAACTCACCCAGGACTGTGATTTTTATGAAGTGCAAATTCAGTGGGAGAGGAGCTGTATTCTTCATTTTTTTCCTTGTAGATATGAAATATTACCTGGGTTCTTTCCCAGTGTCATCATCTTCAATTAAAGCACATTTTCACCTGCTCATGAAAGACATTTTAGCACAAGGAGAACACTGAAAATTGAAGCGCACATTTCCTTTTGCCCACTGATGAGAGAGCTGCTGTTGGGCACCTTAATTTAGGGCCATCTCTGTCCCTCTCTACTACATTAGGTGAGATGTTGGTGTAATGTTTCATCTTCACAGCATCTTTGTGAAGCAATGCAGTGTAACTTTGCAGGGTGGGAGGGGTACAGTCAAGATAAAAACATAAACTTCTCTCTATAGGAAGGTTGTAATGGTATAAAATTAGATGAATCCCACGAGGTATTTGAGAGGTGTGGATGTGGCACTAAGGGATATGGTTTAGTGATGAGGCTCAGTAAGTCAGGTTGATGGTTGGACCTGAAGATCCTGGAGGTGTTTTCCAACCTGGATAATTCTACGATTCTATTTTTACGTGGGTATCACTGTGGTGACACTATTCCTGGGTGACTGTCCTTGGTTTGGGGTAAAGTGTACTGGCAAAAGCCAACCCCCAGACCCTTTTCTTGGAGAAGAAATATGGTTTAGGTGCATTCCTGGGCTGGGGAAAGCTGGATGAAATGCTAGACCATCAGTTTTAGTCATCCTGAGTGAGCAGACTGGGCCGCTGCCTATCCTGAGGTCAGACATGGTGGAGGAGGAAAATGGATATCTTGTTGGCCATGATACTGATGACTAAAATGTAATAATATGCCCAAATGCACCCCATCAAAACCTTTCAGACAAACTTGGAAAACTTTGGATGTTTCTCACAAAAACAGAACTGTTGTTTTTCTGCTTGGCACCAGATGAGGTGGGCTGGCTCAGTGTGCTTGTTCCCTCCCTTGAGTGATGTAAAGCTGCCCACAGGAAAGCTGTGGCAGGACAGAGAGCTGGACCCCAGCTGCCTACGCGCCCTCCCCAGTGGCCCATCTTGTCCCGGAGTGCTGGGAGTGCTGGGTAGGAGCACTGAGCGTAGACTCAGGACCTAGATGAACTCTGTGTCCTGTCCCTGATTTATGCCAGAAGAAAATCCGAAAATCCTCCCGATGTAAACACCGTTCCACGGACAGTCCCAGAATGATTACCATGTCACTGCCTGATTTACTTGTCTCTGACACATTTCCTTTGCTGCCTCCATTTTTCTCACGTAACATTCATGTCTTGCTAGTCCATCCGCAGCTGCACCTATTCCTCTCTCCTTCCTTGCCTTCCTTTGTTCTCTCATTTTTCTCTTTTCAACTCACCGGCAACATCAAACAGGCTTGTGAATTCCCTTCCTGGCAGTCAGATCTGACAGCCTGTGGGTCTGACTTCTCCCTCAGACTGGAAGGGCTTTCCAGATGTGTGCACAAGATGTAAATACCTCCTCAACACTACCAGAAGCCATTAGACTGTCCTTCATGCAGAAAAGGAAAGCAGGAATCCAGTGTTTTGGTTTCCTGCTGGAGGAAGATAGTGCTCCTCCCAAAAGCCATTGTTTAGCTCCAGAAACTATTTAAGACGACATAGGAGTGGGATGTTCCGACATTCTTGGAGACTTGATGGAAATGCAGTTGTGGGAAACCAATCATTGCTCAAAAATGTCTTTTGTTTTACTGGTGGTATTTTTTCCTCTCTCTCCGCAGTTTGCCTTGTATAATTATAAGGGTGGTGAAGGCTCAAAAGGCATGGCTTGATTGCAGCAATTAATTTTCCCAGACACAGATGCTGGATGACTGTGAGCTTGGCCCTGTCTCGTGCCTGCTGCAGGCTACTGGAGCGATTGCTGGCCGTCAGGAGTGAACCTCACTGCCCACCCCAGCATGTAGGGATGGATGCTAGATCCCCATTACCAGCAGGGGACAGTACTCAGATATGAACACCAAGATCCACTAGGTGCCCGGGTTGCCTCAGCACTTTATGCTGTTTAGACACCCAGCTCCCCTTGGTTTCAAAGTGACTGAGTCACTCATGATTCATTCAAAGCCTGAAGCAGAGCAGCAGAATAAATCTCAGCTTTTTGTGTCCCCAGCTGATGCCATAACCTCCTCTAAACTCTCTCCTCACCAGATAGAATATCATGTCTCTGGAGAGCAGAAGACAGTATGTGGAGGAACACACCAGATCAAGAGTTACTATAGTAAGCCTCAGACTGGGTCCTTCTTCCCTTTCTTCTCAACCCTTCCTTCTCAAAAGCAAGCACAGAGCAGCCCTTTGCCCTGGGCATGATGTGCTGTGCTGGGGAGATCCGTGCGTGCCTGGACCACAGCTCTTTGTGAAGGCCAGGTGGGAGCAAGGAGGGGAAGAGCAAGTCCAGCAGCTCCCTCGAGGCAGATCAGCATCCCCTTTGCCCACCTGCCCCAAAGAGAGCCCATGCAATGGAAATCCTCAACCACATCACTTTTGTACTGTCAGGATAGAGTACAAAAAAGTACCACAGTCCAACTCTAGCCTGTAGGACAGCCTCAAGTCAGGCACCATTAGACTGGTAGCCCAGTGCTTCTCAGCACGGCAGGCTCACCGAGAGCGTATGAAGAAGGGACCTGAATGCGAGGCGTTTGGGCAGGCAGTAGCTAGAAACTGTGCCCCTTACTTCTGCTCCTTGCTTAATGGCAGGAAAAAGGATGCGGAGGTAACTACAGCCTAACTAGTGCCACATGTCGCACCTGAGGATGCGAGACAGTGCCCTAACCCTCCTGCAAGGGATCTTGAAGTGGTGCTACTGCCTGCGCTGGGGCTTCTGCGTAGCGGCCAAGCCTCCTGATGAAAACTTCAGTGCTCAGTGTTGCTTTCCAAGCTGGGTGCAGCGGGTTTCCCTTTGCTTCCCATCTGTTAACCAGAGTCAAAACTCCCTCCCATCATGGCATCTCAGTGTTTACTCACTTTCATTAGAAGCACTCATTACAGTGAATGATAAAGACAGGTTTCCCCTTTTTTGGTCTAGGGACCCAAGCACAATCTCAAGGCTAGCTAGGATATACAGAAAGCTTTCTTTGGTGTTCAGAGGAAGGAGCAATAAAGTCTGTCTGTGCCGCATCAGATCTGGGAGTACTGGTGGAGGCTACAGCTCAAGACAGCCAGTGGTGTGGCAACACCTGCAATATGCAGCAGCGGTGGAGGGATTCACAGGTGGTTTGGGCAGAGAGGCTCTGCTAGGAAAGCCAGAAATGCTGCAGCTCGTGTGTGGCTGGAGGAAGCAGAGAGAAGAAGTTTTTCACGGGAACAAAACTTGCTTGTGGGGTGACTCTGGGGATGCTGGAGCTGGGAACTTCCTGCTGATCTTCTGCTTCTGCTGAGTGCAACTGCACATGCAATTTCTCTGTAAAAAAGGAAACTGGTGGGAAGAATCCTGCCTCATGCTTTGCAGACCAAGTCAATGAGACCTGGCTTTCTCATGAGCAGCAGGACATCATTAGATTCTTTTCTTACCCGGGATTGCCTTGCATACCAGCAGTGGGAGTGTAAGTATTTTGAGGTGGTTTGGTACAGGTGCACTGGGCAGGCCAGGCTTGCTCAGCTTCCAGGATCAGAGCACTGAATTCACCCTGACTGAGGGCCTCAGCTAAATCAGGGCAATTTTCTTCTCCCTGGGTTTTGAAGCACCATGCTTCAGCCTTTGCCTAAATACTTTGACAGGGGAGGAGGGTAGTCCTCTGGGGAAGGCAGTAACAAGTGCACAGTAAATGATAATGATAATCATCCTTCAGGAGGAACCCGCAAGATAGGGAGATGGCATGGCAGTATCTTTCAAGCCAGCACCTTGGACTCTGAGGTTTGGGGAGATGCTTGTGTGTCCATGCCTGGATACTCCTGCCTCTGACCTACCCCACTGCCCAGATCCTGGCAGGGAGGTTTGTCTTTGCAGCCAGCTCTGCAGCGGTAAAGCAATTGTGCACCCGGGCGTTTGGTATGTTTGCCCACAAGCGCAACTCTGGCCTGGAGCACCTGTGCCTGCTGCTAGTTTTCTCCTGCCTGGGGCTGTGGTGACAGGCTGGGGCAGGGCTGGGCTGTGGGAGATGGGTGGGAGGCAGGATGGTTCATGGGCAGCCAAAGAGCATCTCCACACCTGAGCCAAAGGTGTGCGGCTCCTTGCAGCCAGGAGAGTGGCTCCAGATTTATGACCCTTCATCCTTGTTTCTGTTTGCAGAAGCAGTTCTCAAAGCTGAGTTTTTCCATCCTTTCCAGCCTTCAGCTTCTGTTCATGTCTGTTGTCTGCCTCCTCTGAAGACATCAAATGCTGGAGCCACTCCGATCCCTCCCGCAGCTGCAGGTCTGTTTGTGAGCTAAACAGTGGGCTCTGTAGCAGGGAAATCCCTGGCTGGCAGGGTGTTCAGCCACAGACAGGCAGTGCTGCAACTTGGCCAACCTGTATGGGATTCCCCAAGGAGGCGCAAAGAAAGGGTCCGCCCAGGCTGCGCTCCAGCTGCTTCATCATACAACATGCTAATGGAGTCGAACACACCGGCTTAGAAAAAGATCGAGAGGCCAGCAACAAAATACAAGGTCTTTGGTCTTGCTGCAGATTTTCAGCAGCCTTCAGCTCACAAGGAGAGGCAGGAAATTCCTCAGCACTTGGGATTTTCTTCAGATGAAGGTGCTGTGGGAAGCTGCCTGCAGAAGACCTTCCTCAGAGGTCCTCAGAGCTGGTGATGACCAGCTGGGGCAGGAAGGTGACACGCGAGTAGCTACAGAGCCGCAGCTCCGGGCAGTGCTGTATCACTGCTGGTCTGGGAGGCTCTTTCCTTGCCAGGGTAGCAGGATCATTTGTTGTGCCTGCATTTATTGCAGCTGGCAGTCCCTTCCCCAGTTAGGTGGTGTCACTGGGCTAGTGACATCTCCTGGGGGCATTTCCATGGGGTGCGTCCCGTATAAGCACCCAGCAGCGGGAGCTCCCTGTGGCCAGGACGCTTAGTGAGACATCAGAACTGCCTTCTCCCCCTTCTCCCTCGGGGCTGCGAGTTCTTGCTGGGGCTACGAGGAGCAGAACGGGATGCCCCCACCTTGCCTTTCTCCCTGTGTCAGGACTTTGTGCAGGAGCAACTGCTTGCCAGCTTTCTGCATCTCAGGGCTCCTGTACAAAGCTCCCTTTCACCTTGGAGCATATGGAAAACATAATGGGGCAGCAATTACTGGGACGGGTGCGAGCTCAGCTCTGGGAGATACATGGCAGGGAGCCAATTATTGTTAATTAGGCATGTTGCTGTTGGCTAGCCTGGGCTCTTGCTGCTGTGCAGGAATTTGTTCGCGCCAGGGGAGCTTTGTGGCTGGCTAAGCCCTGAGCGGCTGCGGGGACTCACAGTTCAGGCGTGCTTGGGTCGGGGTCAGGCCAGAAAGGCTCCGACCAAAACCTCTTGCTGAGCCAATCCCAGTCAGATTTATCACCACGCTTAGCCTTCATGCTTTCCCCGAGAAGGAGATGAAGCACCAGCCAGGGCAGCAGTGGGCAAAGCGCTGGCAGCCGGGAGCTCTGCAGCCCAGTGGTGATGGAAGCGCTGCTGGAGATGGTTGACCACTGCAGCGGACGTGTGCTGAGATCCTCCTGGACAGAAACTCCTTGCAACCCAAAATAGACTGCTTTGTGATTTCTCTGCCCTGTAGTTTCTGCATAGAGCTAGGGAACATAACTGACACTGCAAAGTGAGGAGAGCCCTTCTGAACCGCCAGAACAATGTGTCTTCTGGTTTGGCTCCAGTTTGGTGCAAAGCTGGGTATCAAACCCATTTTTTGTTTCAAATGACTGCTGCTCTATGACAGAGACAGCCATAGCCATCAGATCTCTGCAGCCCTTGGGAAAGAGCAGGGTGGATTCCAGTGTGAGGAGGGATTGTCCCAGCCTGGCCATGCTGCCCCTGAAGTGCCTGCAGAGGAGTGGAAGGTGCTGTTACCGAAGGAGCACCCCTTGGCCTTTTCTCCTCAGAGCCCCTGACAGGGCCTTTGCAAAGGGAGTGGAGACCTGGCCACCCCTGGCCAAAGGAGGCCTGGAGGACTGCACAGGGACCGTCTCCTTCTTCTCCTCCCCAGCAGCACCAGGGAGTGCTGTGGTCTCCAGGGGGTGGCCTCCTGGGGGAGGACAAGAGGACAACAGGCAGCAAGGACACTGCCAGCCTTGCGCAGTGGCTGGTGGCACTGCTGGCCTCCAGCAGCCTCCAACAGCACTGTGGCCAGGTGGAGGAGGGATTACTGATCGTGCTCTGAAGTGACGCCCCACGCCGTCCCCCCTTGTCTTGTGGTGGATACGGCAGCACACATGGGGGATCCTCCATTTCACAATCTGGGGGGCTGTTCAGCGCTCCCTCCTTCCCCACGCAGTTGGGGAGGTCCTGAATACCCAGGGCAAGATCTCTGCTCATGGGATGGTGTGGGAGTAGGGTGCCAGCACCCCGCTGTCAGTACAGGAAGGAACCTAACCACCCACAGCACAGTCCTTCAGCAGGTCCTTGTCTTGGCTAAACTTTTTGCTCCATTACAGTTCTCCCACATGGAAGAAAACCTGGAGCTTAGCTTTCCACTGCCATCTCCTGCCTCTGCAGGATAAAACCAGAGCTCGTGCCCTTCTCCTCCCCACCAGACAGCATGGGGCAGCCCTTTGTTCACACATATGAGGGAGTCCCAGCCTGTGCTACTTTGGCTGTGATCTTGGAGTTGGTAGTAAAACCCATGAGAAGGAAAAATAAGACAAATCAGGGGTGGATGAACACTGTAGTGCCTTTCTGTGGCAGAGGAGGAGCAAGAGGGTCGGGGTTGCCAGCCTGGAGAGAGCAGCCAGACACCCAGCCCTGCAGCCAGCTCAGGAAATGGTCTTTTTGTTAAGCAGCTCTATGCAGCTCTAATTAAATTACGGGATTAGAGCCATCTCATTCCTCACTCATCTGGTGCCAAGCGCTTGTTCCAAGGGCGTGCTCTCCATTAAAGGGAAAACTGCCCACGTAGCGCTCTGCACAATCTCATCACGGGTGTCCAGGCTGCCAGAGAGTCATTCCTTTGTCGCATTGCATCGCAGATCAGCTGTTCGGAGCTGTGTGACCATGTCTCACTGGCTGGCAGCCACTTAGGTCCTGAAGTTCTTTGCTTGCTTGTTTCAGGAAAGCCAAGTACTCGTTGCTGGATTTTCTGAGCAGAGCTCTCTTCAGTACTTGCAGCAAGGCAGTGCCTGGAGAGAACATGAGTGCTCATCAGTTTCCTAAAGCCAATTTGCATGTGGCCTCCGTCTTCCTCTCTGCACTCTGGTCCTTGCCTGTGGGCCTTTCAGGAAGCTTATGGAGTGCGTAATCCTCTGCTTGCTGCTCTTAGCTGTGTGCAAGTCTGCTCAGGGTGCAGAGGGTGGATCTGTGCAGAGCAGCAAAATTCGTGCTTCACAGTATGGGCTCACCCAAGGGTCTGAAGAGGACCAAGGCTTTGCTCTGTGAGATCACAGAATCACAGGATGGTTCAGGTCAGAAGGGCCCTCAAAGCCCACCCGGTTCCAGCCCCTGCCATGGGCACAACACCTCCCAGCACCCAGGCTGCCCACAGCCCTACCCAGCCTGGCCTTGGGCACTGCCAGGGATGGGGCACCCACAGCTCCTCTGGGCAGCCTGTGCCAGGGCCTTGCTGCCCTCTGAGTGAAGAATTTCTTCCTAATATCTAATCTAAGTCTACCCTCTTTTAGTTGAAAGCTGTTACTCCTTGTCCTATCACCCCACTCCCTGATGAAGATTCCCTCTCCAGCTTTCTTGTAGGCCCTCTTTAGGCACTAGAAGGATGCTCTGTAAGTTTAACAGTCTGCAACTGATAGGAAGGGAGGAGAGGAGTGCACAGGTATGGAAAGTATCCTACCCAACGGTGGAGCTTTACCCTCAAGGAAATACGGACAATCGTAAAAAACAGCTCAGAGCAGCCAGTGAAAGAAGAAGCTCCAAGATGCAAAACGGAGTTCCCTTGTTGTGTGTAGTTCTTGGTTATACAAATTTCCTATCCAAGGGCAGACCTCTTGCTATGCTGAGCTTGGTGATTAGAGATTTGGGCAGTTTCTCAACTTACATTTTAGCACTGTTTTTCTTCTGTTGCTTCACAAAAATGTTGCCAAGGAGACCAGGCACTGAAGGAAAGGCTCTTCTCCTTTTACCACGCTCCTCACAGCATGGCCCCAGCCATCTTGACTTGTCACCATGCTTTGAGGAGCCAAGCAAACTGCAGCTCGGTGAAGCAAGATTGCCTGGCATGGCCCATGTACAGAAAAGCAGGGACCATCCTACACAGTGGTGCCTCTGTGCTCTCCAAATTATTAAGCACAAACACATTACAGTTTGTTACTTTCACCGGAGGGAGACGTGTAGGTAATCAGATCATGAAAGCCTTTGAGATAACCAGATGATAGTGAACAGTGAATGGATAGGGAGAAAAGGATGCAAAGATGGTTGGAGTTTACAGAGAGTGAAAGATAGCAGCTTTGCTCAGAGGTTTTCTAGAGAATGTTTTTTATCTGTAATTTCTACAGAAGTTGCCAGAAAAATATGGGTTTTATACATCTATATAGAATATTTCAGTTTTGTTTGAAAATGGAGGGAATTCATTATCATTGGCTCTGTTTACGGCTGTGTTGTCTCCAAATGAGCTCTTTTGTGGTTTGCTTTCTCAAGCTCTCCTGCATTGTTCCAGGTTCACTAGCCAGATACTGCCTCCTGTAGTGTCCTGCACTCTGTCCCCAAACCCGGTGCGGGAGCTGCATGCCCAGACCGCACCGGGGGAGCTGGAGCTCTGGCTAGGAAGAGGAAGGGGCACAGGGCACCCTAACAAAAAGTCCCAGAGGCAGCATGGAGATGGACAATGGGCATCCTCCAGAAGCCACAGAAATTGGCAATTTGACAAATTCCTCCTCTGTTGTGATTTAGACACAAGTAGAAACAGGCCAGGGCATCGGACCAGTATTCTGGGCAGCTCGGCGCTACCCAAACAGCATGGGGATTGTATAGTTATCCTTGCCTAAAGCACCGAGGGAAAACAGGCTGCCTTTGGCATGGCAGAAAGGGCACCAGCACGGTCCTGGTGAGGACTAATGGGAGGACTACATCTCTTTGAAAGATATCTGCTACATTATTTGCTAATTCCTACTTCCCAGTGTTCTGCTTGTTGCAGGCTGCAGTGGCAAGGGCCGTTGCTGCTGCAGAGCGCACACAACCCAGCTGGAGGGAAGGACTTCAGGCTTCCTCCAGCCTTAGGAACTGGCTGTTTATTTGCAAACCAGGCACTAAATTTCTCGTGCCCTTTGCAACGTGGCATTTTCCCCTCCTGCCGACTGAATGTGGCCATTTTGGCTGGGTCACTGGAGTAGATAAAACTCAAGTTTCTCTTGCTCATTGCCCAGTGTAAAACCCCGTAAAAGGTATCCGTGGTAGTGCTGTTGCCAGAGGGTCCATAGCATGAATTTAACCTCAGCTGTCTCCTCCATTCAATAACTAAACTACGTAATTACTTTTGGAGAAGTCATTTTTTCCCATCTTCTGCCCTTTTTTGGCTGGAGGCACAGCATGTCTTAGTTTTAATATACTGTCTTCTCTCCTGGACCAGCTCTCAATCTCTTCTGCTTTTGTAGAGTTAAGTGAAGCAGAGAAAACCCTGCCTGAAATGAAGCATCTTCCCACAAATTGAGTTCATCCTTCAAAATATTCAAACCTCAGCCGGACACAGCCCTGAGCAACTGGATCTGGCTGGACCTGCTTTGCACAGGGGTTTGGACAGTGGCCTCCAGACGTCCTTTCAAACTAAATTACTCTAGTTCTGATTCCTGTCTCCTACAGAGCCACTTTGCTCCCCATTTTCCCCTCTTCCCTGCTCTGTCAGTCTTCAACAATGACCCAATTTAGGGGTGAACCCGTTCACCCCAACTGCCCAGTGTGGGTGAGGGCTTCCCCCCAGTGCTGCTGAGCCTCTGATCGCGGCTGCCAGCACTGAATCCACACACAGGGAGCAGGAGGGGAGCCTTCGGGCTTCACAGCCAGGACCAAATATTTACTCTCTGCATGGTATGTCACAGGCAATTAAGGTAGCTGAGCCGAAAGCAGAGTGATGAGAGAAGCTGTTTGCTTTTCAAACCGGACTGGCAAGTGCGTATTAAATTATCTGTATTCCAGATAATATTTAGCCATAAATCTTATTAACAGTGCTCTGCAGTAATGCAGATGTGAAGGGAGGGAAAGAAAAGGAAACAAAATGAGGAGGGGATGTTTTGGGAATGGTAAAGAAGAAAGGCGGTGAACCCTGGCTGATAGCTCAGAAAACTGTTTGCAGTCAAAGGTTTTATAGGAAAGGCTTCAGCTCCATGAGGAAATCAGCTGGAACAGGTCTGGCAGGACAGCTCTCCACGTGAGAGCTCTTCTTGCAGAATACCAATGATCTGAATCCAAAACAAGGTGGCTAGAAGAAGCTATTTCAGGAGCTTTCCCTGCAGTAGGGCAGGAGTGGGGAGGTGGAGGGAGCCAAGTACCAATCGCGCTTGCCTTGGAGAAGAGGAGCAATCTGAAAAGTTGGAAGCCAGATATTCGTGCTAGCTTGCCTTTGTGTCAAAATAGCTGGGGTTTGTTTTACATTTGTTGCTTTGCTTGCTCTGTTGCCCTGCCTATGATATGGGGACAGATTGCTCTGGGCATAAAATAATCTTAGGGTCAGCAAGGCGTATATTTTGCTAACTTGCAAACCTGTGAGAATGAATCCAGATCATTTTATGACCCACTTGGAAAGTGCACTGAGGAGGGCTCTGGCAAGGGCTGGAAGCAACAAGGAAGAGAAAACCACTGTTTGCAGAGGGCTGGCGGTTTTGCGAGCTGTCCGTGCCTGTGCTGGGGGTCTCCCATGTACAGCCTTGTGCCGATGTTTTCTGCTCGTACTGCCGGCAGCCAGAAACAGTTAACTAGCAAACGGAGTGAGGACGAAGGCTAGCACGAACTACTGCCTCGCAGGCGGATGCCCCCAGCCCTTCTGTTGCCCAGCCTGCAGGACTTGGCTCTGGGTGGATCTGGTGCACGCACCAGCACCTTGCTGCACTGTGGCACCTGGGGGTGCCACAATGTGGGGTGCGAAGCAACCAGCACCCCTTCCTATAGGCAGGGGTGGCTGCAAGGGCATCTCACCAGCCAGCTGACGGGCAGCAGCGTTACAGACACATCCTGGTTTGTCCTAGCCTGGTTTGCCAGCAGGATCTAGCCTTTGTTGCTAAACTTCGCCACAAGCTCGGCTGGCTTTTGCTGGAGGAGCCCGGCTGGGTGGTTTCTGCGCTCAGAGATGGGCACCGTGCCACGCGCCAAGCCTTCTCACTGCCAGGACCAGCAGGTCCTGGCAGGGGCCGGGACACGGCCGCTCGCCCAGCAGGGTGCTTCCCAGCAGCCAGGCACTGCAGCAGCCTCCAACCAGCCCTCCCCAAAGTGTCAGCTTCTGTGTGTGCCTTTTCCCTCCCCAGGCGCGGGCTGATGATGCGAGAAATCTCACCTCGGGCATGCTGTTTCCCAAGAGGCGTGGGAAGAAGGTTTTGCAGACAGCAAGGCAGTGCCCTGAGACATGTTTCCAGCTCCCCACAATTGCTTGCCAGCGATGCAGACTCCCTGGGCTCCTTTGATGCCGTTGTCCCAGCAGCCTCCGAGCTGCCCTTCCCATGCCTCCATCACCTCCCAGCATGGTCAGGGACTGTCTACGCTTGTTCCAGCGGCAGCACATGCAACCATGGCTCCACCTCTCCTCTCCCCTCATCTAAATAGGGAAAGTGGGGCCGCACAAAGCTGCCGCTTCAGGAGACGTTTTGCCCAGGCTGAAGTGGGACAGAGAGGTGCCACATCATCACCCCCTTTCTCCCCATCACACCTTCTAGCAGGCGGGGTTTGAAGCCTGCAACAAAAGCATGGGCCCTGTGCTGTCAGCACTCAGCTGGTATTTCCCTCTCCAATGGCCCCAGGCTGAGAGATTGGGTCTTCCCCATCCATGCAGTGCAGAGAGCATTTAAAAAACTTGTTGGCAGCTCCAGCCCGGACTTTGCAAGAGAACTGTCAGGACACATCCTTTTATGCCAGGAGAGTACCTGGACACAGCAGCTGGGAGTGTTTTAAACAAACCACGACGATGCCCATATCCACCCTGGCCACCTGTTTTGTGCAGGGCAAGGCATCAGTCCAGGGCACTGGAAGACAGTGATTGATTCTGGTTATCAGCTGGTGACACGGGCTGGTGGCAGGAGGAAAGCCAGGACCTAAAAGCTGTGATCCGAACCCTGCTCTGCTGTTTGTTTCCAGGTCACGCATGAGGCCGTACAGAGCTTATTTTCAGATTCTGGCTTAAAGAGGGTTGAAATCAGATTGAATTTATACCTGGGGAAGTACAGATCATGGCAGTCACAGCTTTTACACTGGAGGAATTTGGGGGAGGCAGCAGAGGCGAGAAGAGAGTCTATTTTGCTCTTGGTTTTTCTTTCCAGATGTAGTGAAATTTCACTGAAACATCAGCCTTTCTTTATTAGTGAGTGCTAGAAAATATTTCAGAAAGCCGTCATTGTCAGCATGCAGTTCCTTTCCAGACCTTGCCCCCGTCTCAGCCAGGTGTGCATGCCACCCGCAATGAAGCAAATCCAAACTAAAGTCTGCAAGATATCCCAAACTAAGCCGGCATTGCCCCAGCTGGCTCTTTGTCCAGGAACACAAGTGGTCCGCATGGCTGCCGTGGATGGCAACACGTTGGATGTGAGTGGCCAGCCGCCAGCCAGGCTGCACGACGGCATGCTGGCCACAGCACGTTAAATAACACGGTCACCTGGGCATCTCCCGCTGGGGACCTTGCTGGAGCACAGCCATCGTGCTGGTGTGCGCCTCGATGCCCTTCGCTAGCTCAGCATCAGAGCACAGATAAATCTCGGTCACGTCTCTCCTCCTCGGGGATGGCAGCGGCTCTGGGCAGCAGGCCCTGGACATCGCTCCACCCTGCTTGCTTGCCAAGGACCAGCTGCCTTGTCCTCCGTGAGGAGCTGCAGAGAGCCGCTGGTTGAGGATGTGTGCTTGCAGGGACACCTTCCTTGCCCATCACACTCCCGACGGACAAGTCGGTCTCCTCAGATACCAGGTATTTCTTCCTTGGGTAGGATTTTGCAACCTTGAGAGCCTGGAAATTAGTTGACTGCATCGAAAGCCAGTGGGTATGGGTAGAGAGCAAGTTAAGAAAACATCTTTTAAAGTGTTTTGTTGACATGTTTACTCTATTTTTGTCAAGCCTCAGGGAGCTTGTACACAACTTAAAACAGTTTCAATTGTTTTTAAGTTCCTCAAAGGCTGCTCTAGGCAGGCACCTTCAGGAAAGCTGATCTGAATTGACTTCTGAATTAGAGTAATTAAAACAACTGAAGTCTTCGGGGGAAAAATCTCTGGATGGACGATGCGCTCAGCTCAGGGTAATTGTACCAGGGCAGCTCTCATGCAGTGGTCAGGACGAGATAATTTGCCACTGTCACTTGGAATTCCTCCCCCTTATCTGTTTACTGAGAGGCAGCAGTGTGTGCCTGGGAAGTCCCCTGTCATCGTGACATGCTTTCGGTTTACACTATAGTTTGTGACTTCTACTCGTGCCCGCTCGGTCTCACCCAGAGATACCGGTGCTTGTTTGATCTAGCTTACCTCACGTTGAATCCCTGCTGCTTTAATCCTTCTGAAGTCTATCCACACAGCGACTTAATGCAATTTAACTGGGATGCTTCACGTTTAATTTAAGCTAACGTTTCTGGGGCTCCCTGTGCTGGACGCCTCGCTTTCCTGTGGCCACAGCCAGGAGCCACATCTACAGCACTTGTTTGTATGGGTTGCAGCCTTGGTCTGGAACTGAAGCTTGAATAATTCCTGCTGCCACCTTCCCTGTGGTCCTGAGGAAGAAGTGCCCCATGGTGGGACTTGGATCTGGGCCATGCTGTGTGCCAGAACAATCCTCTGTGAGCGAGCTTGCTATTGCATGTCTCTGGACTCAGGGAGAGACTGTGGGCTCCTGTTCCTAGGATCTGGGAAAGACAACGAAGAAATACCGATCTGTGCAGGTCATGCTGCAGTTGTATGACCACATCCCTTCAGAAGAGGGCTGTGTCTCCTGTGCATAACTTAGTGGCCCATGGACAGGTAAAAAGCAGGCTTGCAGAGAGGATATGTTTAACAAGGCATTTTGAGGCAGCATCTAGCTTTCGCCCAGCCCCAACCATCCCAGTGTTCATCCCATCCCAGTGTCTGCATCAGCAAGCTCCTGTGCTCTCAAGATCAGGGCTTGCAGGGTGTTCAGAAGATCACTTTGCTGTCAGAAGTCATGTGGATTTCCTGACTTGGAGTGGATTTAAATGGGAAGTGGCTGAAATAGAACCAGATTGGTAGTGATGTCAGTGTGTTTTGGCCTGAGTTCAAGATCTGCATGTTGAATGCACGGAGACAAGTGTTGCACTGCATTTGGCTTGCAAGGTGTTAGGAAGATTCAGTGCTCCCCTGCACTCCGGAGGCAAGGAGTACATGGCTGGGAGCAAGGTGGGATTTGAAGTCCTTCTGACACTGAAAGTTTTTAAGTGTTGATTTTTTTAGTCATCAGAAACAGAAGCCAAGTTTGCAGTCTCAGAGTTTCATGCAGGACAGATCTGCAAGTTGACCCAGGGCAGAGCAAGGAGAAGAAAGTACAGAATGGGGCAAGAACTGCCAGTTTCACAACAGTTACTGAGAAATACTGAATTGAAATATTCCCTGCAGACAGGGAAAAAATCAAACTGGAGTTGTCCCCACCCTTTGACCTTGAAGCCAGCCTATGCATCTGTCCTTGGGGACATTTCTGTTCCTCTGACCGGTTCCTGGCCTTTCTCAAAGAGGTCTTCAACCCCAGACAAGAGAGAAAGGGGCCTTCCCATGTCTCACTGCTTCCTCTTGCCTTTGCCACTGTAGCTTTCCCTCACGAATTGTCACCGTGACCATATGTAGTTGAGGCGTTTGCTTGTGCTTTGGTGCCATATACTGCCACTAGAGCCCTCCAGAAGCTCTGATGCACGGAGTTTCATCAGTCCTCTGCACGCATGATGTTCTTGGCCAAGATGGCAAGAGCAATGCCTTGGGTAGGGACAACGCGTAGAAGCTGAAAAGTGACTGCTTGCTAAGCATCGGCCGTCAAAGTGGGCTCTTGCTCCTAGACTAACCGCTGCCTTATTGTAAGGCCTGGAATTGATTTCTTTTAATAAAAGCAATGGCTGCATAGAGTGGCTGTTGGCAACAGTGGGTCAGATCCCCAGCTGGGGAGGACTGATGCTGTTGTATGACTTTCCTGGTGCTTCAGCCCAGATCCCCTGACCTCATGAGGGGGTAGTAGCAAATGGCCAAAAAAAATACTGCAGTTCTGCTGTAGGTGATCCACCTCCAGTCAGGAGCAAGGCTGATGGGCCAGGTCTTGTTTGCAGCCTGGCTGTAGCAATGAAGCTGAAGGAGGGTGTGTTTCTCCTCAGCGCACAAAGACCAAGCCAAGCACAAAACCCCTGGGGGATCTTGACAAGCCTCTAAGTATCTGACAGGAACAGCTATGAGTGGGGTCTGGGAGGAGATGAAAGAAGTGCCTAGCTCCTACATGGCAGCCGTGGACACCCTGGCATTGTCTCAGTGTCATTTCAGAGCCACCACCACTCCCATGGATATGGAAGGAAAGCTTTCAACATGCTCTGCTTGTAGGGACATTCAGAGAGGGGCAGGAGAAATAGTTTGGTGCACGGTTCTATTGGTTTTGAAGCCTCTGGCTTTGCTGAAGAGCTCTCAGTAGGCCTTGTGAAGTGGTTTTGCAGAATGGACGATGGACACAGGCTGGAGACAAAGCGTTTTTTCTTTCTTCTCCAGCTCTCTATTTTTAACCAGGCTCCGAAGCCCTCTCCTGAGTACTCAGATTGCTGTTTTGTTGGGTTTGTTTTGTGATACTTTCACTGCTGCTATTTTGGGGTAGAAATGTGATAAAAGGGAAGAGGAAAGAAAGATTTCTTTTCCAATTCTTTTTTCTTAAAGCTGGAAATGAGAAAATGGAAAATATAAAGGAATATGAAAATGCCCCCATTCTTTCAAAATTACTGCTTGCTGATTTCCACTCTCAATTACAGATTTTGTGCATCAGCAAAAAAAGGTAGACCGTGTAGCTCCTGTAGAAAATAGGGGCATTTTGTTTGTCCACTCCGGCTACGGTGCTGACCTAGAGACAGAGGGAGAATTTGCTTTGACTTTAGCTGCTTTGAAAGACCCGTTGTTCCTTAACAGTGAGCGTTTACGCTGACATACACATTTTGTGTGCATCTGTCAACAGGGGAGGGGGAAATTATTGAAATGCGTAATAAAGGAGATGAAAACAATCCGTGCTGGTCTCTGGATAATAACCAGCTGACATTAAGACTAAGCCCAGCCGATTACAGTTAATAATAAATGATCATTAATTAAAGCTAAATTACAGGGGAAGGTGCAGGCTTGGCTCTCAATCCGATTACAGCCCTGTAATTCATAACGGAGAGAATCTGTCCAGCCTGTGAATAAATGATCAAAGGCTAGCAAAGTCAACAGCAGGGCTGTGTAATAGTTTAGATGACGTGTCGATAGCGAAGAGGCCAAAGAAGAATTAACAGGCAACTGTGGCCAGACGTTTCATTTGGCTTGTGATGCAGTGTGCCAGCAAGATACGTGGCAGCACGCGCACACGTGTGTGTGTGTGCAGACATGAGGGCCCAGAGCTGGACCACAGCCTGGCTCCAGAACACCTTGTGACAAGCCCAAAGGGAGGTATGGACCTGGTGGAAGGAGGATAATCATTGCGAGCCCCTCCCAGTGCCAGCTTGAGGGAGAAGGCCCTAGGGCAGCTGGTCGGGTCTCTGGAAGGAGGGCAGGAAGGGGGTTTAGACAACAGTTGGTGGCATGCCATTAAAAGACAACAAACAGCAAGCAAGGTGTTGGTGGCTCTGTTCAAAAGCCTCCGCTGCATCTTGGGCACAGTCATGGCCACGTATGCCTGAGTCTGACTGACTTTTACTTTGGCATTTAGACAAAGGAATAAGACAGGGTTGCCCCTGGAGGTGTCTTCTTCCCAGACTTGCCATTCAGCTCCAAGTCACAAGCAGCTGCAGTCCAAGCACACCCACAAAGAGAGTCCAGCACAAAGCCATCAGGAGTAGCCAAGCCAAACCAATTTTGAGGCCTCAGGAATCATAACTGTAAAAAATGTGGTTTTATCAGGGCCAAAGGGAAGCACTTAAGCTCATCTCCTCTCCCTGGTCACAGCTGGAGCCCAGCTGGCTCCCAGCTCCTCTTGCAGCACAGGGAGTTTTGCACCACAGTGCTGTGAAGGACCCCACATTGTGCGAGAAGCAGAGGGAGATGATGACAGCTTCTTGCTTCACTTTCAGAAGCAAAACTGAAGCCAGTACAAGCTCAGACCTGACTCTGACGTGTCATGTGTTTGAGGACGGAGAGTCAGAGGAGACATTCATGCCCTCAAAGCTGATGCTATCATTGGCAAGGGAGCAGTTGTTCACTGGGAGATAAGAATGTGACCCAAGAAGAGGCTGCTGGTGGAGCAGAACATGCCACCATCTCTGGCAGCGTCAGCAATGCTGACAAACGAGGGAAAAGAGGATACATTCACTGGAAGTATTAGGGATAAGCAGGTGATGTGTGGAGGCACCCAGCCAGCAGCAGAGGATGTGAAGCCAAATAATTCCCATTATATTTCTCTCTTCTGCCAAGAGTGTGGGAACCAAACCCACTGCTCAGAGTCTGTAGAGTAGGTGGAAGCCCTCTCTGCTTCCACGAGTGGTGATCACGGAACCTTGCTTACCCCAAGTTTATTCTCAGTGCTGGAAGTGCTACCGCCTCACATAACTGTGATGGAGCCAGAGAGCAGCAGGATCTCCATCCAAACCACAAGCCCCAAGGTGTTCATATACTTCAGGGCTTGGATTTTGAAGACAGAAGATTCCTTGTTAAACCTCATGGTGGTATAGAGAAGCTTTAGATCATGCCATCTTCCAAAGGCCCCAGAATTGCTGACTCTGAGGGAAAATACAACATTTTGAAAGCTTGGTGTGTTTAAGGCACACTCAGACCTTCAGATGTGTCCCCCAAATGATCTTCAAATCATAGCATCAATGATACTCTGACAACTCTTTTCTGGTCCAAAGAAACTCCACCTATGTTTTCTGCCTGTTTCTTCTGTGTCTTACCTGCACAGAAACTGATCCAGATGTGCTAGACTAGACTAAGGGGAATGTTCTCATTCAGGAATAAATGTGTGTTTTTTTTTTTTTTTTTGGTTTAACGTAGTGAAGAGAAAGCCTTTTTGCATTTTGGCTCAACACAGTGTCACACTGCAAGTATCCACACAGGTAATTCAGAAGGATGCTCTAGTTTAGACTTGCATGCTGCATAATTAACCACAGGGTGTAGCCCCATCCTCGTGGCACCCATGTGAGGTGTGAGCTGGAGGATGGCTGACACAGCTGAGGCATCGGGGCTTGCTGGGGCCAGGTGAGTGCCAGCTTGTGCCAGCACCGGGTACAGGGTGGTAGGAGCCAGGGCAAAGAAACTGGCAAAGTTTAGTCTTTTTGCGCAGCTTTGTTAGAAGCAGGCAGTTACTGACTTGAGGCAATATTTCCTAAACTGCACTGCCCATGCCGTCCAGGCCAGTGTGTGCATGTACCTGCGTGCAGAACAGCCACGGACAAAGGCAGCTCCAGGTCTACAACACATACCGTGCCAGTGGGCAAGGCTGCGCTGGCTACAGCATGGCCATGCCGCCTTCAAGAAGAATCAAGAGGGAACATGATCCTGCAGCCAGCCAAATACTAATGCAGTCAAGAAGAATGAGCTGAGCCTGGAAGTATTTTGATTATCTTTTTCCAAACAAATCCATTTTTTGCAGAGACTTGGTCTTCCCATGTTTCTAGGCTCCAGACCTGAGTGCACAGACAGCGAGAGCAATCTGGGGAATGTTCACAATGGACCGACCTACCCCACAATTCCTGCAACGGATTGGCAGCTTTGGCACCCACACCTGATATGAACGACTGATGTGATGCTGAAGGCACTGTTTAAAGAGCAAGCCTCTGATCTGAGTTTCCTTCTAACTGAAGCTTGTAAAGACTCCAGCACGATAATAGGGTACAGTTGTGTGGGAAATTGCCTTCAATCCATATCACAGAATCACAGAATCAGCTAGGTTGGAAAGGACCTCTGAGATCATCGAGTCCAACCTATGACCTAACACCACCCTGTCAACTAGACCACAGCACTAAGTGCCACATCCAGTCTTTTCTTAAACACCTCCAGGGACGGTGACTCAACCACCTCCCTAGGCAGCCCATTCCAATGCCTAATAACTCCTTTTGTGAAGAACTTCCTCCTAATGTCCAACCTAAACCTCCCCTGGCGCAGCTTAGGACTATGTCCTGTATTTGACTGTATCTGAGATGATTCTTACCCTTCCTGACCTCCAGAGGTTATTCTGGAAATCTGATTTTCAAGGTGCTATGGCAGGAAGAATTAAAAATAGCCAAACAGATGAACTGGTCTCTCTGACAGTGCAAATACTTCCAAGTGCTTATAGTGCAGAGACAATGAGGTCTGTAGCAGGAAACAATCCCTACACAAAAGAAGGAAAATTGTGAAGAATGACTAATCTAAGAGAGAAAACTGGGTGCTGTGGCCTGTTGTTAGCAAGGCGAGAGTGTCTCAAAGCATCAAGCCCATGTACATGTCATGCAGGGTGCCAGAGCACAACTCCCCCGTACAGTTGAACCTTCTTGGTGGAGCAGGGCTGCTGGGATCTCACAAGGGTTTCAGAGACAGAGGCTCTGAGGACTCCACCATCTGAGTACTCCATCTGAAGAATAGTGTGGGATGAAATTTGAAAATGCCTCTAAAATGCCAACCTGGGAACTGCTTAAAACTGAATGTCATCAAGCTGATTTAGAAAGGAAGCCCAATTTAATCTTCCAGTGCTGAAAGCTATTGCTTTTGGGAAGTGTGATCACTGAAACAGAGCTGGCTGGCTTAGGCTCCTGAGCTCTGCTGTGGGTGTCTGCTGTGCAATGTGATCCCCTTGTTGCAAGAAATGCCTCTGAGACAACAAAGAGCACACATCAAGCAAATATGCTTCTAATCCATCTTCCCCCTTTCCATCCATCTCCTCTTTTCTCTGCCGCGTTAGCAGAACTGCCCTTCTTTCCCAGGGCTCCCTGCACTCAGGAATTTCTGGGGAGGGGAGATGTGGGGCTTCTGCTTCAGTTTTAGCCATTAGCTACCAAGATAATGCTGAGTGCAGTTTGACCTTTTGGTGAACGTGGGCTCATACTTTATAGATGACTTGACTACAGCACTCACAGGGTTTTGGAGAAGTGAGGGAATAGATAAGAGAATTAGGAGGAGTTGAAAACCAGACAAGACTCAGAAAAGCCCTCAATATCACTTCTACCTAGGGTAAAAGACTTGGCATCATTGCTTGAGGCATGGACAAGCAGATACTGAAAAATAAGTCACTAAGCTTTTTGTGACCCACAGGTTTTTCTTGCAAAGATGTGATTTCAGCAGGTGGAACAAATTCATGAGGACAACCCCCCCCCGCCTCTTCCACAGCCTATGGCTGACCTCACAGCTTTTAAAAAGCAGGGTCCTGCAGATTCGTCATGTTCACGCTCTTGATCATAGACCACGGAGGATTTGTAGAGCAATGGACACTTCCCTGCGGCCTTACACAGCACTGGTGACCCACGATGCTCCTATCAACTTTGTCACTGCCAACGCTTCCTCTTGGCATCCTTGCCCATGTGCCATGCTGGTCTGAATCCATTTCACCCCAATCCACCAAAAGCTTGCTGTGACTGCCTTCAGGTGGGACCTGGCTGTTTCAGCAGAGCCCCCCAGCACAAATCAGAGTCAACAGACTCAGACCTGGTCACCCTGCCATACGTTGTCCTGTGACAGATTCAAAGACCTTGACTGAGCAGCCCTGGGATCTGCAGTGCAGAGGTGTTGCACAGGATGTGAAGACTTGAGTCGAGTCCTAACAGGCTCCACAGCTCCAATCCAGTGATGGATGGATGTGTGCCATACCCCACGCTGGGGGTTATCTAGGGTATTTAGGTTATTCTAGGCATCTGCTTTATCTCAGTATTCACGATCCAGCCCGTCCATTACCCTGGATAGTGGGAAACCTGCAAATAGTTTCACCCCCACAGCTTTGAAACTTTAACTTTTAGCTGTCCCTTTTCTTCTGTCCTTCACATGCCAATTCCACCCTAACACACCTCACTTAATTTCATCGCATTCACTGAAAACTGGTCTAAGATGTTCATCTGGCTTGCTGAATTACGACACAGGCAAAGCGCGGTGCTCGGGGTGTTTGTTTAACCGCCTGCAAAAGCCCAGAGGCAGCCTGGTCTGTGGGAATGGGCTTTCGGCAGGGTGCAGCTGCAGTCCTTGCAGCCACTGGCGCAGCGGGGGCTTGCCGTTGTTATCCTTACCCACAGGTCCCTGGCTTGCTCGAGTCCAGCCTAGGGGAAAAAAGAAAACAAGACACAGCAGGAGCCCATGGAGGGAGGGAGGAGGCTGGCAAGTCCCTGTGATGCTGATTCCTCTCTCTTCCATTTTACACATCCTAAAACCATTTCCTTTGAGGCAGTGGATGGCAGATAGGCTTAAGTAGTCGCTACTCTCCAGTCTGTTAGAAGTAGAAGCCCTCGTGAGTACGGTCAGCATCTTCAAAGGGAGATGTTATCTCTTTTCAAACAGAGAGCCCTCTGCCCCCAGGAGATAATTCCCAAAGGGACAGGATGCCCAGTGCCCAGGCAGAGGTGAGGCAACACATGGTCCTGCGAGCAGAGGCACAAAGGTTGCCTGGGTCTTTATTGATTTTGCCACCATGGTTGGCATTTTTGATATCTCATAAGGAATGATTCATGCTTGGGCCTCTCTTTGTGGCAGGGGTTTTCATAACAGCTTTCTCTGATGTATAATAAGAGCTGAGTGAGTGATGAATTCTTCCCTCACTCAGGATATTTATAGTGTCTTTCTTTCTTCTCAAGCGAGTCACCTATTTTCGCAAAGCTTGTAGGCGCTTCATGTCAGTGAGACTTCAACTTCTCTGCCAAATCTAGGGGAGACTGGCCAAAGGGTTCAAAAGTTTCTCAGAGCTGGGATGATGCATTGCCTGGGGGAGCCCTCTCACACACTTTTACTTTAAACCCCACCACACAAGCCTTGCATCTTAAGAAACCAAGCTAAAAGCCATGAGACTACACATTTCAGTCTTTATTTTTGGAGGCACCTAGGGTTGCATTTTCCATCTGTTTCTCCACAGTGGAGCGAGCTAACATTTTGTTTCTCAGTTTGCACTGGAGCTGGGTTCTCAGTATTTTGCTGTGGAAATTGGAATCATATTGGTAGCATCTCTCCTAGGGTGCATCAGCTCTGACCACACTAGGTGGGACGAGACCCACAGCATCTGGTGTGGGTTTTTTATAGCTCTGCCTGCTTACACGGAATGGAAGCGGACCGGCATGTATTTCTTTTCGCCAAGGGCCCATTCTGCACTCTAGGTAGGCAAGTATAGCTGCCTGACTACTTTTCTGTCCCCAAAACATGCATCTGAATTCATGTTTTCACCTGGAGAGCTCAAGAAAGGGGGACAGCAGGTTGATCTGACCAGATGAGTTGCCAAGACATCCATCCATCTCCCCTAAGCCACTGTTTTGTAGTCTCACATAGGGAACTGCAGCTGCAGGAATGAATGCTTGCACAATGGAGATTCAAGCCTGGGGGAGCTTTCCTGTCTAAACAGAAAAATCTACAGTTTTTAGAATATTTTAAAAATATTTTTTATATTTAGGAGAGTTTTGTGTCTTCTGCTTCACCAATGAATACAGTCAACCATCTCCTCCCTTTAATGAAATAAAATAAAATAAAATAATAAAATAAAGACCAAAACAATATTGTGAAGACTTCTTCCATAAGTACTTATTCAAGTGCTTCTTTAGGTTTTGTTTTTTCCCCATTGTCCTTTTTTTTTTTTTTTTAATACAACCAGAGGCTTATTTGCTCCCTTTACCCTGGCCAGGCTCACAGGCCTCTGTACCAAGCCAGGCTGCGCCTCTCCAAGCATGAGATGAACAGGTCCATGCTACGCTGGGTGATGGACTGGCTGAACGGTTGAGCTCAAAGGGTCCTAGTGAATGGGGCTACATCTGGCTCGTGGTGTTCCCCAGCGCTCAGTTCTAGGGCCAGTCCTGTTCAACATTTCTACCAATGACCTGGATGCAGGACTGCAATGCATCCTCAGCAGCTTTGCTGATGATACTGAAGTGGGAGGTGCTGTTGACTCCCTGAGGGATGAGAGGCCTTGCAG
>VXAL01008653.1:115400-132942 GCA_013399475.1 Chauna torquata
TCTCTTCTCTTCTCTTCTCTTCTCTTCTCTTCTCTTCTCTTCTCTTCTCTTCTCTTCTCTTCACTTCTCTTCTCTTCTCTTCTCTTCTCTTCTCTTCTCTTCTCTTCTCTTCTCTTCTCTTCTCTTCTCTCTGTAGATGCTGCCCCTGTGAACCTATTGCCTCCCATCAGCCCCAGCCTGGCTGTAGCCCAGGTTAATGCTCACATGCCACTTCCCTCTGTCTGGGAGGGCAGCTCTGTAAGCTTGTGCCCTCCTCCTCTTCCCACAGTCTGATTTATTGGCTTTATCTTTCCCTTTTACAGCCGCCTTTTGCTGCACCTGATTGCAGTGACCTCTGGTCCCTGCATAGCTCGCATTCCTCTGGGGAGGGGTGCCGGCCAGCGGGAAGGGCTTTCTCCTTCTCTGAGCCACTCCAGATGAGATCAATGGGTCCCTCAGCCATATCCATTGATGCTGGAACCCAGCCCTACACTGTCTGTGCCCCAGGTGCTTATCCTGGGAAAAGGCCAAGTCACTGGAGGATAATGTGGGTCTACAGGGAGAATGGTCTGCCTCTGAGTTAGTGCTCCACAGGGTGGAGAAAGCAACAGCGTGGTCTCCCCCTGCCCTAGGAACATGCTGCTACTCCTGTCCAGCTGTCTCCAGCACATCTCGAAAACCTGTCTCCCTCCCCTCTTGAGCCTGGGCAGATGTGGTGCTGGACCTCCCTGGGGCTGGCCTGCGTGGTAGGGTTAGGGAGAGGCCATTTCCCTGCAACCAAGACAGCAATGTTTGCTCTACTGTTCTAGTCAGGTCTTCTTTTTCCTCTTCCAGCCCCTATGCAGGAGCTAAACAGGCAGGGGGGCTGCCGAGTGTGGGGATCACACCATATCAAGTGTTACACCCGGCAGAGCCAAGGCTGCTCAGGCACAGCCCTGTGTTTTCCCACCCGAGTCATGACTTCTGCATCTACACAGCCCTCAGGCAGCAGATAACAGGGGGCTGGAGAATATCCCAAACTGCTGGCAGCAGCCGTGCTCATTAACGTGTGTTTCCACTCTTCCCAACAGGGCAGCGGCTCCTCTGAGCGAGCCGCACTGCTGACGTGCTCCCTTCAGCCACAGCTCACCCCCCCCGTATTACGTTTTCATGGCCTGCCATAAAAACACACTGCAAATATCAGCAAAATTTGACTAGAGCCTGAGGGAGAAGAGGTTTTGGGCAGGCACAGAATTAGCCTGCGGCACTCACTGCGGCGGTAGCCGGCGGAGGTTAAAGCTGGTAGGAGCCAAGGAAAGATGGGATGCCTTTCCGAGGAGCAAGGGTTGGCTGAGGGGACTCAAAGAAGCAGTCTGGGAGGTTGGCCCAGCTCCTTTGGGGTCGAGGCCACAAGCTCCCCTGCGAGGACGTCATCCGGCCAGCCATCTCCTCTCCTCCTCTGGGGATGCTGGGGAGCCACCAGCCACCCCTGCACTGAACCACTGGGCAGTTCCTGCACCACTAATTCATACAACCACAGAATCACTTAGGTTGGAAAAGACCCTTAAGATCATCAAGTCCAACCCTCAGCCTAACACCAGGCCAGTGAGTCACCAGGGATTATCCCTCCCCTGAGCCTCGCTGCCAGCTCTGTGAGTTGAGACACGTTCCCTGGGGAGGGATCAACAAGGGCTGGGTTGACACTGGGCCAGGGATGAATCAGCCCCTCCATCCCTTCTTCCACTTCCTTCCAGTGATCCCAGTCTGCGCTGGCAATGGGAGAAGTCACATCAGAGGTCAGAGGCAGCGGCTGGTGGGCTGACAGTAAGCAAGGAGGGCAGCCCGTCTCTTTGCATCAGCGCTGGGAATTGCGCCTCGATGGGAGTTAAGTCTTCCCAGGGAAAGAGGCAGATGAGACAGTAAAATGGTCGCTGGAGGTTTAATTAAGTTCTGCAGGTGGAGGCCTAGCAGGGTGGAAGAGTGCCCACTGTTTCCCAACACCGCACTCTTGCAACAATTGAGATAAATTAAACTGATGGGCTTCTGCTGGAGGCACAGAAGCCCAAGGCTTTTAGTGTATTGTGTTTTGTCTTTGTCATTGCACAGCTCAGGGCAGAAAGAGCTGAAATAGCAGCTGATTAATACAATTACAGCCCCCCCTGCATCGTCACAGCCTGCCACAGACAGCCATGCACTGCTGGGTTGTGACTTAGCAAGGGAGACAGCACGGGCATTAAATGTGGGTGCTCACTCTCCATCCCACAGGGAATGAGGCTTGGCAGGGACCGTGCCCTAGCCCCTGCCTTCTCACATCCAGAGCCTGTGGTGGTGGGCTCGTGGTGACCGAGGCAGGACTTTGGCAGGGCAGTTGGGCCCTTAACTCCATGAGCAGGGCTGCAGGAGGAGGCTGGGCTGCCTCCCTGCTCCCGGCGGTGAGTTGTGCCTGCTTTGGGAGACTCTCGGCTCTTGTTATGCTTTTCGGGAACTGGAACAGAAGAGCCATGACCGTGTGCTAAAGCTCATTGACTGAGTAATCACCCAGGCATCGCTGCTGGCCGGAGTCTGAGCTCCCAGTCCTCAGACCCAAACGGGTCCATGGATGCTGGGGCACTTCGCAGCTCATGTCACATTACTCTCCTGTCACCGAGATGAAACTTTAGGGCCAAACTGTGCCTGATGTCTCTGCTGGTGTCCTCTGTGCCAAGGAAAAAAAAAATTAAGAACAGTTTGTAGGTTGGCTGGGATAGGTTTTACCAGACCCTTTTCTAACACGGGCTTCCATCCAGCCTCCCACCCTGTTTTGTTTAAGGGCATCTAAGGACTTGAACTCCTTTTTTCCTTCAGAAAGAAGGAGAACATGTGACCTTCAGCGGTGATGTTTGACTCTCCAGTACTGACTTGGTTCTTTTGGAGTTCGTGGCTCTCCGTCCCATCCTCAGCACAGTCATTACAGTTACTTGTTACAGACACGGTCTTGGGGTGCATCTCTGCCTTTGAAAGCAAGGTGGGACCAGACCAAAGCTTTGGGAGAGCCGGGTTTTTGTTTCACTGTGGATGGAAAAACCCAGCCCTCTGGGGTTTGGTCACTGCAGCCTTTCCCTATTTTCTCCAAATGACTTCCCTAACCTTGCTCATGTGTGACGTGAGGAAGGCTTTTGCATGCAATTTCTGCACAAATGACCGTTAAAAGGGACAAAACCAACTCCAGCGGGCAGAATTAATCTCCCGAGTTATCTAGCCGAATCCACACGGACTGCCAGAACACGTTGTGCCAGGGACCAGAAGCAACTTTCCACATCCGCAGAGAGGGAGCAGCGTGCTGTGCAGCCAGACGCTTGCAGAGTGCTGGGCCTCTGCATCTCTCTCTGCCCAACACGTGGGCACAGACCGATGGCTGTGCTGTGGCTTGCAGAAAAGCTAGGAAGTGCGTTTTTTTCTGGAAAATACGGCTGTGACTGCACCAAGAATGTGCAGGTAGAAGGGGCTCCTGTAAATCCTCAGCTTTTTAAAAAAAAAAAAAACATGTCTCACAAGTCAGGCTGTTTCAAAATCCTGAAACTGGCATAAAACTCATGGGCTACTTTTTAGGGTTGTTTTTGTTTAATGCTAAGCACTGGCTTCTTTTCATCGGCCATCTCACCCGGGAGACTGCAAGTTCCCCTTCCCTTCTGACGTCCGAGAGGGAAGGTGGGGCTCCTTAGCAAACAGCAACCCCTGGATGTGGAGTTTCTCTTCAACCACTGAACATCACCAAGCTCCCGATACAATTCCAGGAGCGGCGGTGACGTGGGTGAGCTGGTATCGCCCGTAAGCGAAGGTTAAGTGGCAGGCTGCTGCGAAACCAGCGACTGCTGCGCGGTGTGCACGGAGCTGGGCCGGATTCACGCAGAGCCACATAAATTCCTCGTGGGCCAGGATATGTGTGCCCCAAAATGTCTGAGCTGCCCAGAGAAAATACCACCCTGCATCAGCCAGGACACTGTGTTTTTGTGTAGGATGTTGTGCTGTACCGAGCGTGATTCTGGAAAGACTTTGCTTTGTGAATCAATCTCCCGTGCAGCTTCAGGTCATTACAGGAGAGGATCTTGCTGGAGGTGTTTAAAAGAGGAATAGGACATGAAACACTTAAAACACTGGAAATTAAATCTGAAGATTTAGGTTTTACCTTAAATTTAGATTTAGATTACCCTAAACATTAGTATGTGAAATTTCTTGCAGCCAGGTTACGAGATGACCCAGTCTACGTGACTGATACACAGACATAATTGATAGCAAACAGCAGTGCTTTCACTGCATGTAATTACATATCAGCACATACCCTGAAGTGATTAATTACTGCCTGATGGGCTTTTGGAGCTGAGGCTCAGGGAGCCTCTCCCCTCCCTCCCCCAACCTTATTTTTTTCCCTAGGAAGGATTCTTTCACTAGCTTTGTTTATAATCGGGGATATTTGAGTCAATATTAGGAGAATACCATCTATTGAGCGTTGTGCCTGCATACCGGCTGCGCAATGGGTGCGATACCCACACACCTGCACACTCACACTCCCGTGCACCCCCTGCCAGATCCACACCTCCCTCCTGCCCCATGTGCGGAGCCAGAGCCATAAGAGAGAGGAGCTCGGAGAAGGGCTGGGTCGGAAACTGTCAGGTTTCCCAGACTGTCAGGCATTTCTGCTTTTGTTTTCTTTTAATAGAGCATAATAATAATTTATTGGGATAGGAGAATCGTCAGACTGATTCAAACACACCGCTGTTTTGGATGCTGATGCAACAACCTTTGTGAATGGAATGAAACCCCTCCCAGCTCCTCTTGGCTGTCCTGCTGCTTTGTTGCGATCAGGGAGGTGGGAAGGAGAATGATGCTGGATGATGGAAAGGCTAAAGGCTTCTCGGTGATGGGAAGTGGTGTGACTTCCAGAGTGGCTTCATCCATGCGAACTTACAAGTTCTTATTTTTTCTCCAGCTCCCACCCTGCACTAAGATCATGTCTCGCAACAACACGGCATGGCAAATGTGATCGTGATTGATTGTGTTGCCTGGAGCCAGCGTTGATTTGAGACTCTGTGAGTGTTTTGTTTTGTGTATTGATGTATTTTTTAATTCGTCTGCTGTTAGAACTCTCTACCTTCCCTCAAAGATGTTAAGCCTGGTCTGAGGTTGGTTGAAAGGAGGCCTGAACAGGGCAGAGCTGAGCTGTGTCTCCCTCAACCCTTGTAATAACAAGATCTTTTCATGCGTACCCCTTTTCAAAAAGGACTGGTTTTCTTTCTTTTCAAGGTAAAAAAGGAAGGTGCACTTAAAGCTTAAAATTGAGTTTTTCACCCCGTCCCACACTGCTCTTCTCTTGCAGGACTTGCTGCAGCCAGCCCAGCTCGGAGACTTTGCTGCAGCCCAGCCAGGGCTCTGCAAGGATCCTGGTTTTATTCCCTGCTCTTGCTCACTGTTTCTCCCGACGGCTGTGAGAGCCACGTCTCAGCCGAGCTGAGGAGCACTGGGAGAGAGAAGGATACCTTAAAACAGCAGGAGAGGAAGAGAGCTCCTCTGGGTCATTGCCATCTGAGAGTGGTTGCTTTTGCACATGGGAGGGGACAAGGAGCTGCTTTGCATCTTCGCATCTTCGCTGGCAGCCCTCGCTGTGCACGTGGATGTGCTTGGCTGATGGAGAACAATGGAATGCTCAGCCCTGGCCTCCTAACCACTGTTTGCTGAGCAGAGCTGGGAGAAAAAAAAAAATCATTTTCCCCATCCCAGCCACCAGCAAGCCTGTCTCATTCCTCACTCCTCTTCCACGACTTTCTCCCATAGCCTGCCCTCCCTGTGGGCCATCAGGTCAACTGAAAATTGTCTGGAAAACTAACGCAGAAACCCTGGAACAATTCACCAGAAACTGCATCTGCTTTGGCTGGTCAAGAGGTGGACAAGGGACAGCCTTGAGGTCAAACCTGCAGGGGATGGGATTTAAACAATCTGCTGACTCCGTTACAGCTTGTGTGTGCCCAGAGCTTGCTTGTGAGCAATTCATGTGGTTGTCTTAAGCAGAGCCATTGAGAGCACTGTTAAGTAATTAAAGGCAAGTTATCTGTGGGCATGTTGTCCGTGTTCATCCCGCACAGCCCTGCGTTAGTGACTGCCCTACACCAGCTTGCCCAAGCAAGGGCAGAAAGTAAGGGGAAAGAGCCTGGGTGGGCACCAGCGTGGGACCTGCGCTGCATGGGCCGTGCTTGTCCTCTCCGTCAGCCCCACTGTGCTGCTGGAGCATCCTCCCCACCATCACCAGCCACCCAGCACCAGGCAGTTCGAGGCAACTGGTTTAATCTATGCTGCCCTTTTCAACCGTGGTTGTTCCTAAATTCTAACATCTCCATCCTTTTTCAGTCAGTAAAGACATAACTCTTGGAGTCTTAGCCATTTTTACCATTAAAATGGAACTGCCGTAAGGGGAAGTTTCAAGCAGGAACAGTAAACCAGCCTCACTTCCACCCTGTCCCCACCAGATCTGATCAAACCTCTGCTAATGACAGACGTTGAGGACTGGGAGGAGAAGAAGTCTCCTTGTGGGCTTGTTTGTTTTTTCACGTGACCCAATCAACAGCAAAGTCAAGACAGAACAAGAAAAAAGCAACGTGGGGATGAAGTGAAGAATTCAGCTTTAGGCTTAACATGCACTGCTCTCTGCTTTGAAAAGAAGCAGTTGAGTCCCTTTTGAGATGGAGAGGGGAAAAAAAAATAATGTTTGAGCTTTTAAAATTTTTCCCTGCATTATTTGCTGAATTTGACTTCAAGCTGCAAATATTCCGCTCTCCATAAAGGGCATCTTCTTAAGCAGATTTACCTTTTCAGCTCTAACCACTGCGGTCCCCCTTGCTCGCAGCTATATTTTGCCGATAGGACTAGGCTTTTCAGGAACTGCCCTTAGCAAAGTCCTGGGAGCTCACATCAAGAGGAGAGATGTGCTGGATTCTCTGTGTTCTACTTCTAAACCTCTTCCCCATCCTTTCAACATTTCCCCCTGCTGCAAAGAGTAGCTGAGCTGTAGATCTTCAATTATTTTTGTCTTTATCCCATTTAAGCATTGCAGGACGTTACACACAACTGAGAACTGAATCTCTCTCTCAGAGTCACACCACGCAAGGTAAGGCCCCCAGACATTTTCCTGCAGCCAAAAATCTCCTGATATTTCGTATATTAAATATGTGTATTGAAGCTGCTCCTTCGCCATTACATTTTTTTACAAACTATATATTTACCCTTGCTAGAGCTCCTTAAAAAATGTGTCAGGGCTTCTGGCTCATGACGTGCAGTGTGGTTTCTTGAGAGTGAGTCATTGCATTTGCAAGGCTTGAGCTTGAACTGGAAGCTGGATTTCTGCACTGTTACCGGGGACTTGCCTGCAGGCAAAAGCTACTCCAAGGTATGCGAGGATGCACGGGAATACGAGTCCAGGGTGGATTGGAGGAGAAAAGTATTTTTTTTCCCCACTTAGCAATTGCATCCACAGTAGATTGCATTAAACCAGAAAAGGAGGCTCTCCTTGCGGGGTCAGAGGAGGGTGCCCACATCAATTAGTCCACCCGGGATAACCAGGAATAAGGGTACGGCAGAACCTCAGGAACAGCACTGAGAATGAAATACAAATTCCTTTTTCCTCATGCACTCTCTCTCATTATTATCTACACATAAATTATTCACATTCTTTGCAAGCCGAGTCCTGTCTTGACTGAAGGAGTTCAGATTATTAGAACCCAACAATTTTCTGCATATTTCATGATAAAAGAAGCTCCAACCAGGCAGGAGATTGGGAGCAGGGGAAAAAGGGATAGGATTACTTCTGCTGCAATTTCTACTCCTGGGAGTTTCATGAGATTGCTGGACAAGTGATAGCAGAGACTCCTGGATACCCAGACAAAAAAAGGCCACAGCATGGAAAGGGTGGAAGGACATTCCCACGGGGCAGCTTGGGGCAGTGTGAGCACAGGAGATGGGGAAGCAAGATGGTCCTGCCTACCCCTTGTGCCCTGCTCAGATGGCAAGGTAGATTTCATTATATACATCCAGTAACAGAACATGCCTTAAAAAAAATTCCACATGAAGAGCCATCTCAAAGCAAAGATGATTCATTCCAGAAATGTTGTTTCAGCACTATCCGAATGCTCAAGGTCAGTGCTACTTGACTCTTCCCCCCACCTCCCTCCGCCCCCCTTAGTGGCATTTTGCCATCAGCATTTCCATGAAATGGCTCATTTTTGATTAATTATCATTTTTGGATGGTGAGGGAGGAGGAACACCAGATGGTTTCCAAGCAGCTCCATTACAGGCATCAACGTTTTGGGCAGAGCATCTCTCACCCCGGTTTATTGATCACAAAACACATGGGGACCCTGAATGTAACAGAGGTTTCCAGATCCCATTTCTGAGTAAAGAATGCCAGAACTAAGATTTACAGAATGAATGGAAATAGCTCTTTCTGTCTAGGGGAGATACCTGGGGATTTATGTGGTCTTTTCCCCCCATCTCCAACATGCATATGTGCTCAAGCAAAAGTGACCCTTAAATGCACCTTGGTTGTCCTTCCCCTCTTTGCTGCCCCATCATTAACTCCATGAACTGTATGTTTCTGCGTCACTCTTGCTTATCTAGCTAAATATAAAGGAGCATTGGGCACCCAAGTCTCCCATGGGCTACTGGATAGTAAACATCAGGCCTTGGTGTTAGCAACCCATAAACAGGGATGGGGAACGGCAGCCTGTGTCTGTCTGCGTGGCCATTACCTCAAGAGCTCTGGCCCTCCAGCAAGGCAGGTGTGGGGAAGCGGTGGGGTTGAGGACATTGCTCCTGGCCCCCAAGCCCTCTTCTCTCAGGCTGTCCCTCATCCAGGGCTAAGCCAACTTTTAGCTTAAAATAAGCCCATAAAGGCTCTGCTCTGCTTAGCTCAGAGCATCCTCAGAGGTTATAAACCCTCAGAGCAGAGCGGCAAAACTCCAGCAGGGCTCACATTTCCCAAAACAGCCCCTTCCGTGACCTCCCGGCAGGTTTATGGCCTCACGCTCCACCACTCCCTTCAAATGCATTGTCACACCAGCACCTCCTTGTCTGCCATCAAGCTAGTTTTCACCCATTTCACCCCAGCAATTACTACGGACACAAAGCAGCCAGACTGTAAAGAAATGCTGATGCTAAGGTTCAATAAAACAGCTTTACCCCCCTACCTTCTTTGCTCTAATTGAGTTTTACAGGGAGCTGGCAGGAGGAGGGAGGGGGGTGCCCCAGACAAGTTACTTGTCCCGCATGAGATTTTGTGGCCCATGAGAGGTGAATCATCATGGAACTATTTCATCCCCTTCCAGCCTGGACTTACTCTTTCCATCACACCCTTGTGATGAAAAGTTGATGATGGGCAGCACCTTAAGAAAGGCTGGGCTGGGTGGGAAGACAGCTGGGTTTGGTGCCAGAAGCTGCAGCAAAATTGGCAGGGGACGGGGTTAACCCACCCTTTGCTCCATTCCCAGTCTGAGGTGCTGCGGGGCTGCTGGAAGAAGTCCCACGAGAAACTCAGCAGATCCCAGGGCCAGGCTGAGCCCCAAGATCCCCTCCTCTCATCCCCTTTCCTGTGCTGAGGTTTGCAAGGGAGACATCAGCAGGGGCTCCCCACGTCTCTGGGACCACCACATGCCACCTCTTAGCCAGGCGTGGGGGACAGAGACCTGTGCAACCGCACAGTGAAGGCTAAAGGCCACTTCTGGAGATGTGGCTGTCACTAGTTACAAGGGTTGGATGGAGAGCAACACGTGCACTTGACAAGAATGATATGTGGGTGGGTTATCATTATTTTCCGAGTTTTTCCCCACAACACATTGTCATCTGGGCACCAACGATGTTCTAACAAATTCCTCGTTCTGAGGAATTAGGTGGTTTCTAAGGCTGGCTGGGAAAGACAATGGTCCACCCTGGGAGGATGCGGTGGGCAAGAAAACATTGTAAAGCCGCAGCATTGCCTTTGCTCCTGCCTTTGGAGATTTTAAGCGGGCAGCAGAAGCCAGAGGATGGGGAAGTTGCCAAAAAGTTGAAAGGGTCCCCTTGTTAGAAGGGGTAGAGAGTGCAAGCAGCAAGGGAGGGGGCTTTCCAAGAGCTGTTTAAACATTAGCCAGCACAACAATTGCCCTGTGTTCGCCTTTCCCATTGCCACACTCTTTTTTTTCACCTCTGTGCTCACTTGAAACCACAGTAGGGTTGAGCAAGCTGGGATGCCCTCACCCAACCAAACGTGAATCGGGAATGTCGCATTCACCATGACGGGTTGGAGACAGAGCGGGACAGGACCCCATGCTGTGGGTCAGCCTGGTCACGGTGGCACGGCATCGCTGCCAGTCACCAGCTCTGCCTTCCCTGGTCGGTGAGCCACTTGCGCCGGGTTAGCACATCCCGGCACCTCAGGACGGGCTGCAGGGGAGCTGGGGGGTTAGAACGGGTTATTAACTCCCCTCTTGCGGTCATAACTCCAAGAACACGGCTGGAGGGTTTCAGAGAGTCACCACTCGTAAAATAAAGTCAGTGTGGCATGGAGATGCTGGAGGCTGAACCGAGGCCCTGACGTAGCTCTGCCGCCCGCCAGCGGCAGTGCCTGCAGCAATCTCCCACCGGCCCAAGCACCACTCGAACCCTTTCCCCGCCATACGAGAGACATAAACCCTGTGCGTTTAGCATCTTTAGGAGGGGGATCTGAGTATCACAACACCACCAATTTCTTATTTTAGCCTCGGGTGTAAGAAAAATGCTAGCAACCCTCTTATACACCTATAAAAAAGAGGTCTGGGGGCATCTAAAGTAAGGTGACCAGGGTCAGGCAAGAGCCCGGGGCAGAGACTGAAAAACTGCATTGAGACACAGCTTTGTATCCTGCTCTCTTTGCGGCGGTGAAATACAGAACAAAAAGCAATGCCAGGTGGGATCAGAAGCTTCAGGTGGTGCGTCTGTCTCCCCAGACACCAGCTTTTGGAATCCTCCAGCCCCAGCACTGGGTCACAAGAAACTTTGCAAGCTGACAGTAGCTCATTTCAGCTGCAAAATTTAGGAAACAACTGGGCCAAAGTAATAGTATGGGTGCAGCAGCACTTCTCACAAACTCCTCATCCTGAAGTGTTTTTGCAAGCAGCTTACCAGGAGGTGCCATTAGTCAAGACTGTCAGGGAGGGAGGACGAAGAGGTCGTTAGCGCTGATTCAATGCCCCGGGGTGCGTGGGATTATTTCTGGTCACCTGGCAGTTGGCTACAGCTCCAGCACAAACACCTGGGGGATTTACGGGCTCATAACTCACCTTCCACCAATATTTTAATGTAGTTGCCTGAGAGTTGCTCTTTTTGTTAAGCTTTCCTCCCTTAAATCTTGCTTGAATATCTGAGGGAAGCGAACACAAGCTAAGCTGAAATAAACGGAATGGTTCATTAGAGCAAATATTCCCAGGCTAGTGTCTCCATATTCCCTAGTTGTCATGAACTGTCTTCACTAAGAATATGCTTGTGCTGAAATGTCTCAATTTTGTTCCAGTGGGCGAGTGCTATCTTTTTTTGCATGATATATTTGTGAAGTGCCTAGTGTCCTGCAGACCTCAGTCACAGTAGTGGCCTTTTGCTGCTCAAACAAGAAGTGCATGTGATTTGAGGGTAATTCAAACTGAAGAAGCTCTAGGATGAATGAAAGCAAAGCAAACAGGGCCTAAGTTTGAACAGCATGGTTGTGTTTGTTTTTTTTTCTTACAACGGTTTGTAGCCCATCTTCAAGAGACAGTCACCCTCATGCCACCCAAACCTTGAGCAAAAGTGCCTCATGCTGTGCAAAGACATAGCTTGTTGCGTTGCACCGTGCTTCAGGGTTTCGGTGCTCTAGGAATTACATTAAACAAGACGATCCCCTTAAAGATATTTGCTTGGGAGCAAACCTCATTTGAAATAAAGCAGAAGGATTTAGCTTAACAAGGCAAATTGAGGAAAGAGAGGGAAAGGGACCTGCTTAGCTGAGAGATTAGGAGGCAAGGCACAGGCAGACACTGCAGAAGAGTGGCTGCAGGGCTCTTGGGATGAAGGGGACATCATGAAACTATGATGTGCATGAAAATGTGGGACATGTCAAGCTGTTGGAAGGGTATTTGAAGCACCGTGGACAGCAAGAGCAAGTGGAGATCGCCCAGCCGCACTCCCTCGGTGGCCTTCACAAAGGGCATCTCAAGGACCTGCAGAGAAGCAGTGTGGAGACACACAGGCAGCTCATCTCTGAGCTCATTTCTGTCCCCACCCCATCTCCTGCTGCTCCCGGCTGGATCCTGGCCCTGCTCCGCTCTTGTGATGCTGTCGCAGGACTCCATTACCTGTGCCAGCCATTTGCCACACGACCTGCGTGGCTGCGGTGCAGCCACGGTAGACCCACTTATTTCCTTTATCTCCGAAATGGGATACCTTATCAGAGCCATCAGTGCCGCCTGGCACCTTCAGTTTGAGCAAAGCCCACAGAGATGCGATGCTCTTTTTAGTTTCTTGCCCTTCAAACGGTAAAGGTTGCAGGTCCCTCTTACCTGCTGCATGCTGGCAGAGGTCTGGTGCAGCAGACACCCCAGCTGCTTCCTCGCTGCTTTTTCTCCCAGCTGGTCCCACACAGGAGCAGCATCTTTGGGCACCGCATGGTGTCCTGGGCTCCACATGCCGCTAGGGTCCCAAAACGTCAGGCTGGGGACCGCAGCCCCAGCGTTGCTCGCTGTTTTGCTGGCCTCCCTGCTCGGGGAGATGGCGTGGCAGCATCAGTCACGGCTAGAGTGCTGCCTCAGGGCACCGCAAGGTCAGTGAGCTCCTTGTGCAACGTTTTCATGACAACTGGCCTAAACACACAAACCCCCCTGCTGACAAAAGCACTCTCCGGCGAGGAGGAGAGGCTGCGTGTGGCTTGAAGGAGGATGTCCGTCCTTGCAGCTCAAGGCACAAGGAGCTTTGCTTGCAAGAAGACACAGCCCCCTTCCCGCAAGCCGGTGGCTTTAGCAGTTAGGTAATTTGTGAGATGTCACTGCTAGGTCCCCCGCTCGCAGCCCTGGGGCGGCAGATCTGGTTGCACAGTCACACACAAAGTCACGGCCTCTCAAAACCTACGGCCCCAACCCTTCTGGCTGTTTCCCAGCCTCCGTCGCAGAGCCTGGTTCAGGGATGGTTCCCCCCCGTTAAACCAGGAGACGGAGAGCCTCCCCCCGTGGGCCTGATCCTGCGAAGCGGACGGCATGCCCTCACACCCGGGCACCGCGCACGCTGGAAGCCATGGGGGCCACGTGGGAAGCAGAGATGAGCCCTGAGCAAACCTCCAGCAGGGGAAGCGCTCAAATGCCCCATCGAATCGCACCGTCACCAGTTCGACTCATTTCCTCGCCAGCTGCAATGTCATCATTAAAAAACAGTAAAAAAAAAAAAAAAAAGGCATTTACCACCTGCTCTGGCTCTCCTCTCCGAAGTGTCACCCATGTTTCCTGTGTCAGCAGCCACCGGGGAGGCAGCATCCTGTTCTGAACTGCCCGCCTGGTGCTTTAACCCCTGCAGACCCGGCTCTGCCGCTGGCAACACCGCACATCGTGCCGCCCGTTCAGAAAAGCCTGGGCCACACACACCAAACAAAACCGCGACCTCACTCCTCTAAGCGCTGCGCGCAGGGCACTTGGCGTAGCTTTCAAACAAAAAGAGGGAAGGGAAGAAAATACCCATCGCAGAGCAGCGTTCTCCCCTGTTACATCCAGGGGCGCAGACGTGGAAAAATTAAGTGACTTGCCAAAGGTCTTGGATTTCATTAACTGCAAAATCACCTTTGCTCCTGATGTCCCAGAGGGACAGGCAGCAGAGGGTGGCACGTGGCAGGCCCGTCCCAGCACGCTGCTGGTGCAGACTGACCCAGAGCAAGTCACTTCTCTGTCCCCGTGCCCAAGGCTCCTCTCCCCGGGGAGGCAGGAGCAAGCTCCTTCGTAACGTGCACTGGGAACCAACCGTAAAATGCGGTGTTGATGAAGAGAAAGAAGCGGAGGGACACGTTTTTTTATCAGGCCCTTTCATTGTATAAATAATTTATTTCAGTTCACAGCATTATGTCTGCATCTTTTAAAAAAAGAGGAAAGACAAGAGGGACAGACTGACGGTCAGTGGCAGGGCTAAGACACAGGCAGCAGGATTTCCAACACTGATGGGAACACGGCAAGGTACCTCCTGAAATGAGACCGGTACCGCCTGACGTCTGCTAAAAAAAAGGGTCATTCGAACATATTTAGAGAAGACACACAGCCTTGCAAAACGCTTAGTTCGTTTTCAGAGCAACAACACAGGCAGTTTCCTTTAACTGCTGTTTTGCTGAAGCACCTCTTCTTGTGGCCCACCGTAGGCGATGCTCGTCTTCATACAGGAAAATCAGCATACAGTTGTGAAACATTACGGAAATACCACGGAAGCCATTAGCTGCTAATTGGAAAAGTATTTTTAATTATTGCAGAAAGCAGAGTTGGTGGGAACGGCACCATGACAGCATCCCACCTGCCTCAGCTGAACCTTCAAGCACGCAAGTTAAGCGCATGCTTAAAAGCTCGGCTGAAAAACAGTCATTTCTCACAGGGAAATTTCTCAGCTGAGCTCGGTGCAACTAGCCCCCGGGAGGGACCGAACTCCGCAGACACAGGCCACCAGACTTCCCGTGCCAGTGCTTGCAGACCCAAGACCTGCACCTTGACAGCGAGGAGGCAAAACACACAACTAATACCTGCATTTGTTATTTCGAAAGCCTGATCGCTTTTGAGACGGCGGGCAAACGGAGTTCTGTATTTTGCCTCTGAAACCGGTCAAGCGCCAAAAAAGGTTAAAGCACGTGGCTTCTGTGGCATCAAAAATAAATATTTTTTCTCTCCCAACAGCAAGTACCAAAGTGTTCCAGGTGAAGACAAAGCAACGGAAACCCGGTGAAGCAGGAACAGAGCCTCCTGAACTGATGGGACCAGCCCACTCACTCCGCGCACAAGTCGGGACTCGTGTAGGAACTCAAATCCCGCGGAAAAAGAGACACACTACTTGGCTGCAGTATTTGTTTTCCGACAAAATGCTAGTTGAAAGGTACCGTGCTCATCGCTGCAAGGGGAGAATCAACTCCCTGAAACCTGAGGGCATTTTTTCTTTGTCTGCTTGGTGGTTTCCTTGGCTGTTTTGGGGAGGGTTTTCAATCAGGAAGGCTGGTGTAAAAGCACCACAAACTCCTGCCTGACTGTGCGGCTCGAAACTCAAGGTGTTCGGCCCCAAGGGCTGCCCAGGTCTCCCCTATTCTTTCCGTGGGCAACACGGGAAGCGGGGACCCTGGTTTTGTCCCCCAGAGAGCTGGTTCCCAGGCCGAAACACTGAGAGCAAATGGCTTATGGTCCTCAGGGCCCCCGGCCTGGCCCGCTCCCACCTCCGTACCCAAATGTTCACCTGCAGGGGGAAACAGCCTGACCCTGCCCCGAGCACCCAGCGGGCGCAGGCAGCCCACACGGAGACCAGGAACGGACCTGCTGGCAACCTGCTGGCTCTCTGCTTTCAGTCGGGTTTAAATCTTCATAAAAAAATAACCTCCCCCCTGCCCCATGCTTCTCCCCACTCGACCCGTCTCCTTACACCCCGTCACTGTCCCGGCGCTGCCGAGTCCCTTTTCCTGCCGCATTTTGCAATCTTTTTGCAGGATTTTGCAAGCTCTGCCCATTTCACCAGGCAGTGCCGGCAGCAGTCCGTCCTGCCTTGCGCTGCCACGACCCCCCGGAAACTCCCGTTTAACAAGCACTGCCCTAACCTCCCACAGAGCTGCAGAGCAGCACGGTGACCAGTCCACGCAGTGGTGTAGGAAGCTTCTTTTTTAAAGTAATCCGTACTTTGGATCACCCCGATTGGAGCAAATTAGCACCTTGGAGCATGCCTGTGCCTGGGCACAACAAAGACCTGCTCGTGGCTTTGCTTCAGGAGATGCCACAACCAAGCCTTTGAGAACGGGGACTCCAGGACCCCCCTCAATTCACCCTTTTTTTTTTTTTTTAAGCGAACAGCTTAAAGCTCAGCACCAGTCACCAGCTGCTACACACTCCCAGCCGCTGCGGCATTACTGAAGGCTGCCTGTCCTTGCTCTGCACTCATCTCCTTCCTAAAACACCAGCCCGCGGGGTTTTGCTTTGTCCCCTTGGCCGGGTTTTGTCCCCTTGGCCGGGTTTTGGTCCCTTGGCTGGGTTTTGTCCCCTTGGCCGGGTTTTGGTCCCTTGGCTGGGTTTCGTCCCCTTGGCCGGGTTTCGTCCCCTTGGCCATCTCCCCCATTTTATGCTGCTCCGACCCCCCGGCGAGGGATGCGGGCAGCCGAGAGCCGCCCTCCCCGCCGGCTGACCTTGCGCAGCGTTAAAAGCTCCAGGCGCGCGCTTGGCCTCTCTCGAATGCACTTTAACAGGGTCCTGCCCTGTCCACCCCGCGGCCCCCGCGCCCCACAAGGACGGATGGGCGCTGCGGGGGGCTGCCCCAGCTCCGCGGGCTCTCGGCCGCCCGCGGCGTCTCGTCCCGCTCAGAGCATCTCCAGCCCGGCCAGGGGGCTCGGGCTCTGGGCCCGGAGCCCTCCCGTGCTCCACGCTGCCCTCCGGCCAGGGAACGGGCAGCGGGCAAAGGGGAGAGGAGGAGAAGGAGATCCTGGCTCTTGTCTGCAGTCAGGATCCGGGCTTGGCTAGCAGGAGCAGTATTGTTGTCACCGCTATTGTCGTCGTTTCATTTGGAAAGGGATAAAAAAAAAAAAAAAAAAAGAGGAAAAAAACAACAAAAAAGGATCGCTTTGGTTCTCTCTCCCCCTCGGTTCCTTTGTCTGCTTTCCCACCCGTCCACGCGTCTGCCGGCTTCTACCGCTTCTTCTTCTGCTTGAGGGACTTCCTCCGCTTCAGGATCATCTCGTAGAGCTTGTCCATGCCCTCCGTGAGCCCCTCGCCGATGATGGCGCAGGCCGGCTGGATGTGGTAGGTGGTGGAGGGGGTCAGCTCGTGCAGGGCCAGCTGCTTCTCGATCTCGGCCACGGGCAGGGACTTGGGCAGGTCCTGCTTGTTGGCGATGACCAGCAGCGGCGTGCCCTGGTTCTCGGCGAACTTGGTCACCTTGTGCAGCTCCGTCTTGGCCTCCTCCAGCCGGTCCACGTCCACTGAGTCCACCACGTAGATGATGCCATCGGTGCAGCGGCTGTAGGACTTCCAGAGCGGGCGCAGCTTCTCCTGGCCGCCCACGTCCCAGAAGTGGCAGCTGATGCCCTTGGCCGTGCCGTTGCTCAGCCGGATCTTCTCCGTGTTGAAGCCGATGGTGGGCACGGTGTTGACGAACTCGTTGAACTTCAGCCGGTAGAGCACCGTGGTCTTCCCCGCCGAGTCCAGGCCCAGCATGACGATGTGCAGGGACTGGAAGGCGGAGATGTTGGACGAGATGTTCCCCATGGCCGCCGCAGGGGCCCCCTCGCCGCCCCCCTCACAGCTCCGCGCCCATCCCCGCGCCGCAGCGGCCCGGCCCGGCCCGCTCGGCTCGGCTTGGCACGGCTCGGCACGGC
>VXAL01008654.1:0-56702 GCA_013399475.1 Chauna torquata
GGCCCTGGCGGCTTCCCCGCCGGGGCTCGTCGCTCGCTCGCGTGGCTCCCTAAGGCACCGCGTTTGCGGGGAGGGGGGCCCGAAAGCTCGCCGCAGAAAGGCGTTTTTCTTTCCCATCTTGCGTGGGGTTGTTCTGCAGGGGGGGGGCAGCGCGGAACCCGGTTCTTCTTGCGATGCAAAAGAGGAAATCGCACGTGTTTTGTGTACAGACAGTTTGCTTTTTGTTCCCCACATCAACTCTAAATTTCTTCGGTACGAGTAATTATGCAGTATCTTATTTCTCCTTGCCTTAGCTTTGTCAAATGACTTTGATACGGGATTTTTGTCACGTCGTGTTTCTGTTTAATGCAATCCTTAGCACTTGCCTGCTGGTGAGAATGAGCTTGCTTTCCTGTTTGTGACTTCCTATTTTTTTTTTTACCACCCCCCCCCATAAGTGCATAGCTGTTCTTCACCTCCTGCCAGTTGATGAATTCTGGTAATGAGCCCTAGAGGTGTCACTGGAAGTATCTGAAATACTCTGCTTACTGCTTTCAGTATATGTGTTTTTTTGTTTCGGTGCAGGAAGAGTGCAAACACTTTCTCAGGTTCTACAGTTTATTCTGCTTATGCAGAGCCTGTTGATTTTGAAGGAGTCCTTTGGGTATAAGAAATAGCTCTGCGTTGTATCCAGGCTATACTTCTTCCTTAAGACACATCTAACCATACACGTTCTTACAGAAGAAATCATGAAAAAGTGAAGGAAGCAACAATTTGAGAGCAAAAAACGCATTGCTTTGCCTTTTTAGGATGATAGATTTTTTTTAACTTCTGTTCTGCTTTTCTTCTGGATGTATAGGACTAATTAAATTTTCATATCTTCTGTATTTATAGTATACATGAGAAGGATAGTTAGGATGCACAGAATGGTTTCCTTAACACTCATGAAACATTTTGTGGGATGTTTTTGAGGAATAACGTCAGAGTAAAAGGTGCTGAATCTGAGTTCCTGTACTCTGAAGTGGCCCTGCAGCTGAAATATATAATACACAGCAAGTCTCGTCCGATTCAGGGAGAGTTTGGGGAGTTGTCACTACAGCGTTAAGCTTGCTGGCAACTCATGCCCACGCTGTTATCAAGGGAAAGAGCTATTTCAAGAACTGCTTTTAGTATTAGCAGGCTGTATCTTGAATATGAACTAATTTGTGTATCATCACCAGTTTTTGTGGCTGCAGGTTGATGCTTGCCTGATGTGGTACCATTGCTGTTGTCTTAAAAATGCCAGAAGCTGACCTGTGTTGTTTTTGTGTTTATTCGGTATTTATCTGAAAAATCTAATTGTATATGATTACTAGCTTACTTAGGAATTTATTTTCTTCCTTGTTGTAATTCATATCCAAGAACTCCTGCTTTTCTACTAAAATTTTTGGAAGGCAGGTGTTGAGCATTGCTAGGCTGAGAGGAGCCAAGAGTATTCCTTGCCCTTACGCTTTGTACCTAGGCAAATTCTTCATCGCTTGTAACAGCGAGCTGTGGTGACCTCTGGTCTCTGGGTAGCTCTTCCTGCTCTGTCTGGACAGCTTTTTGCATGTTAGCTGTTTCAGAGAAGAAAAAAAAAAAAACAAAAAAAAAACCCGTAACCTGTAATTTAGGCAGAGAGAAGACAAGACCGAAGTTACTGTTGCTGCGGGGATGGACCTAGGGCATCAGAAGCACTGAAGAAGTAAATCTTGTCCCATTGTATAGAGGAAGGAAAAACAAATTCTTTCCCTGCTGCAGTAGCCTCCCATCTTCCCGACTACTAGGGAGGTTGTTTCCTGGCCTTGGATCTGACATTTGGTGTAACCAGGAGCCTGCTGAGGAGCAAGAGCCGAGCTGTACGCTCCCTAGCTTCCTACAACTGGGCATTGGCTGCAGCGGCAGGATGGTGGGGAGGGTGCAGTCCCCAGCCTTTGAGAGAGACGTCACTCTGGAGAGGCTGACACTGTCTTGGTTGGACACCATCCCGTTGTGAAGTTTAGGGCTTCTTTCTTCTACCTGCTGATTATATTTGCAAATGCTTTGCGTAGTAACTTCATGATTCTCCCTTCCTGGCAACTTTTGCTTCTCATATCTCATCTTTACCAGAGATGGAATGGTTGAGGGAGCAGTAGAGCGTTAGGATGACAGCGCGTGCTCTAGAGATGCCCGTGATGAGGAACCGCTGCTACCTGCGCGCACAGTGACTGACCTGCTAGTCTTCAGCTTCCACGGCGGAGCTAAAAGAAACCAAAGCTCTGACTCGGTGGTTTTGTTTGCGTTAACTTACTGAACTGTACTGATTTGTTTGCTTAACTGTAAACCTCTGTTCATCCATGTGGCTCTAGTTCAGAGGCCTAGTTCAGTCTTTGTTGTACTAAACCTTGACATTTCAATACAGTATCCAGCTCTGCAGCGCTGCAATGCTACGTGGTCTTTACATGTAGATCCATGAAATTTCCTTTTTTTTTGTTCAAAGATTATATTTACTGCTCATAAAAATGGTTCAGAACACTGCTTTTGTGTGTTTTTTCTTCATTTTTTTTGCTGAAACTTAGAATCCTTGTCCTATACAGACTATTACTCAAGATGTTGCTTTTTTTGTACTGAAGGATGCTTGAATTTCAGTTAAAACACTCTGTTCTGCTGCTCCTTCCACTTCTCTCTAATAATCAGTCCTTCAGGAATTGTATGGCATGTGCTTGTTCTAGACGTACTTACTATGCAAACTACATAGTTGCAGGTCAGCTGAATGATGTCAGTATTTTTTGGTTAACAAAAATAACCTTGAAAAGGAGGGTAGAGTACACATAAGGTGGGTAGGGAGTTTTACTTTGCAGGTCATGTTAACAGTCACACCAGAAAAACTCAATGTTGATGTCTAATATAAATTAAAGCAAAGGTGAAATTTCCCTCAGCATTATAAAAACTTGGGAGCTATCAAGTCTTAATGTCTTTCCGATATGGTTCTTAACAGGTGAAAATACGGGAATAGTAGAGGCTGTTCTCAAGAACTGTGCCATTAACTTGGGAGACGTGTGATAGAATGGATTCCTGAAGAGCTGTTCTTAACTATCCCTACAGATGGGCGTGCAATTAAAAGTTGTCTCATAGATGTTTAGTTGCGCTTTTATGTAAAGGTCTGTTTTTATGGCCCCTTCGGTTTCAGCCCTCCCATGTTTTACCGTCAATTACTGGAGGATTTTGGTGTGCTGTGCGCTCTACGGGGTTGATGCTAAGAGGCGAGGCCAGGTGTGTTTGCAAGTCCAAGACACGCAGTGTTCAGTTAGGATACGCTGACCGGGTAATACAGGCAAGGATTGCTGCGCTGGTAGCGGTGCAGCGAGCTGTGCTGCAGAGTACTTTCCTTGCACCCTGTAGTTCAGGGAGCGCACCCAAATACACACTGTTTTGTCAGTTAGCTATCAGCATCCTCTTCTTTCTCTGCCACAGAAACAAACCCTTGAAGTTTCTAAAGCCATTCAAATGTAAAGGCTGAGTGAAGAGACTATGAACTAAGTTCAGTTTATACTGAAAGTCTTATTTTACCTCTCTTCTTTTTTCCCCAGAATCTAAAAATTTATGTTGACATCATTGAACTTGTCAAATGCTAACAAAACGGAAGCCAAAACCCAGATTGTTTGGAGCATGAAATGTACCTTTGTCTGTATTAATATGCATCGAGATTAGAAGCTTGTATGTCTCTGAAACGTCAGCAGGTAAAGTAGCTATCTGTAAGCTAGAGGAGAAGTAATGTTTGTTATATAATTGGACCAAGTTACTTTACCTTAATTGGGAAGTCATGGTAATCCTTACTCCCTCTAGAGGTATTTAGAAATAGGTTGCAGTTCTGAAAGCTTCTGAAATTCTTCTGTTTTTTTTAAAATAAAATAAAGTGTAGTACATTGGGGGAAAAAATATAGTGCATTGGGAGGGGGGAGAGATGTTTGTATTAGCCAGCATATTTTTTTCCATTTAGATCACTGGAACGTCCCTAGCTGTAGTAATGGAAGGAGTTTTGCGTCGATGATGTGCTTTGGAATACCAGGGAAATTCCAGGAAATAGGAGAAATGCTGATGTATCGGTATTAAAAGATGAAGTGGATGAACATGGCAGCAAGTGATGTAGTGCTGTGCAGACGTGAGCTACCTTGGGTCTTTGACTAGCACTGCATGATGTTAATACACATCTGTAGATTAACACCAGCTCTCCTGTTAGTTAACAGAAAGTATGTAATTCATCCTAATAAATAAGGCTTTCAGGAAACTAGAGCGTGTTAACTTCACTGTTTGGCTTTGGTAAAGGTCCTCTGTGTTGAGGAGCTTACAAAATAAAAACTGATACACAAACTCAGTAAATGCTATGCAGTTCAAGATAGTTCAAGAATAGTCCAGGGGTGTACAAGACTGAATGGTTTCCAGGGAGGTTTAGCAAAAACTGGTACTTGTCACAATTTTTCATTACTGATTTTTGTTAGCCCATTTTAAAACTTCTGCATGATAAAATTGTGGTTTGTGGAATGGCAAGTAGCGATAAGGCAGTAGTCGTGACTGTGAGGTAGAGCCGTTCAGATGTGTGGGTTAAGGCTGCATATGTGAAGCTGTATGCCTGGGAACAAGGAAATTCAACTGAATTTAAATCAAGGCGCATGGTATGCTAGAAAGCAGTGGCTGAACTGCGTTTTGGAGTTTAGTGGATAAACAGCTTAAACATGAGTTTCCAAGGTGATGCTGTGACAGAGAAGCGAATGTAATTGTGAAGTGCGTTAATGGAATGAGTGGAGATAGCATTCTTACCTGTATGGTGTGGGGTGAAGTCGTTATCAAAATACGAGGTACAGCTCTGGCATCAGCACTTAAAAAAAAAAAAAGAGAGAGAAAAATACTGGCTGCAATGAGGAATAATCTCCGAATTGACAGAGAGCTAGGAAATAATGCCATGCAGTAAAATGTCAGTTTACTGTGCAGCTTCTCAGCAAAACTGAGAGATGACTTGATTAGTCCTCAGATATACCCCACTGTTATCTTGCCAGGGAGATTACTGAGCTTTTTTAATCTTGCTGACAAACACAACAAGAATTTGTAGCCAGATAAGCTCAATTTACAAGATGCAAGTTTTTCACAGTGAAGGTGATTAACCATTGGATTATATGATATGAAGAACAGTGGTATATTTCTGTACTTAACGTCTTTGAATCAAGATTGTGGAAAAAATACTGAAAATTGCTTCAGTCCTCTGCAAGGTACTGAACTTGCTTTGTTTCGTGTACATTTTGAGAACTTGTAATTGACAAGAGGTCAGGCAAGGTGATTAAATAGGGGTAATCATACTAAAGAAAAGCAGATGGGGAGCAGTGCCTCGTGTTCCATCTTTCACTAGCTTCTCTTTTTTAAGTAGAGGTTTAGGACTTTTCACTGGGTATCTAGAATATGAACAAGCCAGAACAATCTTGCGAGCATGAGGAAGCAAGCAAGTATTGATGTGCATTGGAGGTGTTTGTGAAAGTAGTGTCCCATAAGTTTAGTCCAGGCCTGTGACTGTGAAAATCCTTATCTGTGGCTATAGTATGAGGGAGCTGTTGGTGGAATAAGTGTTCCGTCTTTGCTGCCGGCTCACGTTCAGCTTGCTGTCTACCACCAGCCATTGCTAGCAGAGCTGTCCAGCCAGTGAGTCCCAAGCCTGCATCACTGAAGGGATTCTCCTGTCCCTAGGAAGGGACGTGTTGTGGGATGTGCTCAGCGAGGGTGAAGCAAGGAGGTTGTTATTTAATCTTTTGAAAATACAGCTTTGTAAAATCATTATTTTGTATGCATTATATAAAAATATTTGTCATCTTTATATGTTGCATTTGTATGCATTGTGTGATTTCATATGCAGTGATCCTTGCTTTAAAGTGCGTACTGAATAAAATACTGAATTGGGAAGGAAAGTAGGGAGAGTAAAGCTGTGAAAGAAAGAATAATACGTAATTTTGAATTGTGATAATGTGTCGTGTTTAGAGGTTTGACAGTTTGACGTTTTCTGAGCTCTCCAGTGTTACAGTGAGTAGCCTGACAGGGGGCTAAGCATCTCTCGGTGGAGATTGCTGAAATCTAAAAGTACTTTTCATGTCTTACTTATGTTAAAAAGATGGGAAGGGGGAAAAGTAAGCTTGAGAATCATCTGAACTGCAGAGTGAACTTGCATATAACCTGCGTGTTCTTCTGGCTGGTAGTTTCAGTACAAGCATCTGAAGCTTTAGTTTGGCAATTGTGGTTTCTCCAGGCTGTTTGTAAGAGGGCAAATAGAGTAGTTCTGTTGCTGCTACTGCTTGTGGGTTTTTTGTTTTTTTTTTTCCAGGATTTCAGGCTGTGTCCAGTCTGATTGCTGTTCTGCAGTGTGGTTCCTAGCAGTCGTATGAGGCCAGCTTTTTAGGTAGATGCAGCGAGTCCCATAGTGAGCCTGTAGCATGTGGGAGGAAGAGACGGAGAAAGTACACCACAACTGACGGAAAACTTATGTTTGCAAGAGGCTATGGAGACGTGGCAGGTTCGGAAAGGCATTGGCAGGTCCAGAGAGTAAGGTGCCTAGTCCAGTGTTGGGTGAGGGTTGTAACCACAGGCAGGAGAAGGTCTGATTGCTCTCCCTGTGCCCTGTTTCCTGCTCGAGCTTTTGGAGAACAGACTACTGGACCACATGGGCACTGATCCTACTTTGTAGGGCGTTTTTTGTGTTCCCGCTGGAGAAGGCTTTCATCGGTAGGTTGCAAAATTCTATGCAAGTGAGCTTACAGCTCTTACTATGTTGGGAATAACACCAAAGCATTTAGGGAAGTAAAACTTACCGTTTCCCTGGTAAATCAAGTTGGCTTCCATCGGGACTGTTGTGACCCCATCTCCTTCCACTTGTGTGCTGCAAACGCATCACCAGGCAGTGAGTTGGTCGGGGCACTGACTGCATGCCTCTTCTTACACACGCACACGCAACTGGGTGTAAGTGGAAGTGGGAAAGCTCTGAATTTGTTTTAGGCCTTTGTGGAACCATGCCTATAGATATCTTGGGGGGGAAAGTAGTGGCTTTCTGAAAAGGTCTCTTAGACCACAAGTACTGATCAGAGCATTTGGATATTGGTAAGCATTTTTGACTCTTCTGAAATAGAGCAGTAAACTTTAGTGTATGTTTAAAACCACTGTCAAAGGAATCGAATTCTCCCACTGTTTAACAATGAAATAAATAGCATTGCTCTGGACTGGCTCCTAGAGGAACTTTTCACTGCCGTAGAACCAGTGGCGATTTTTGGCCAGTTACTTCACCTTCTTGTGTAGTTTCTTCATCTAGTTGTGTTCAGTTTGCAAAGCTGTCACCTTGTAACCAACTCTAACCAGGGATTTAAAATGAAGACAGGAAATGCTACTGAATTAAAAATGCCCCTAATTTGGGTTATATGTACTTGTCTTAAACGTGTAATAACACTACGTTTTCAACTTCGGTGCTAGGCTGTTGCAGTGGAGATGTAAATATCAATATAAATTTCAGTTTTTACAAATCATAGAATCTCCCCAAGTTGGAAGGGACCCACGAGGATCATCGAGTCCAACTTCTGGCTCCACACAGGACTACCTAAAAATCAAACCCTCTGTCTGAGAGCGTTGTCCAAACGGTTCGTGAACTCTGGCAGGCTCGGTGCCGTGACCGCTCCCTGGGGAGCCTGCTCCAGTGCCCGACCGGTCTCTGCACCTGCTGATGCCTTTCCAAACCTACTGTGTCTCCACAGTCTCTTGTGACCAGTGCCTGACTTCCCAATGTGTACTATGAGAGAACCTTTTACAGGCACTTGAGGAGTTTTCAGATCACAGGTTGGAAAATTTTTTTTGTTTGAAGACTAACGGTTTCAGTTAAAGCTCATTGGATTATTGAAACCTTTTTTCTTCTTTTTGGAGGGTGGAAGAAGTTACTGTTACCCAGCATGCCTGCTGAGTATGTAACTTACTGCAATTTCTGATCTTTGAAGAGAGGTTTATTGATTCTTGTGGTAATATTGAATACTCAAAAGATACTTACTGGTCACTTGATCCTTACCTTCCATATTAATGCACTCCTCTCCGGCCTGCTCAGGAATGACTATTGTTGACTGCTATCTGCTCTAGGAGCCCTCTGAGCTGCTGGAGTGTTACACGAGCCCAGAGCAGTTTATACTTGGCTCCTGTTGTGTGTATGGAAATAGTTTTGTCCTCTTGAAGCAGCTGTGTTCTCTCCCTGTTCTACCAGTGTTTTGACCTACATGAAAAAGAATTTGGCAGCATCTGTGGCAGTGTGATGGAGCAGAGTATCAAATATTCAGATGTCTGACTTGCCTGACATGACATCTGTAACGTTTTTGGAGACATCTGCTTTGAGTGGCTTGTGCATACAAATCCGTAGGGATGCTTTCTCCAACTCTACCAGACTCAAAGAAGAGAGAGAGCATTGAATGTTTGTCCTGCTCTGTTACCAGCCTGGCTCCCCCTGGTTAGAGGTGCTTGATTCAGCGCAGTTGTTGGTCAGCATGATGTGTTACCATTTGTTCTTGTCCCAGAGCTGCCTCTTCTAAGGGGCTCTCCCTTGCTGGCAGCCAAGGAGCCTTTTCAGCTTCCTCCTGGCACTCAAAATGTAAGCTCTTGTTAAGGTTCTTCAGAGAAGTGCACGCCTTGTTTCTTCAAAGACAGATTTTTTTCTTTATTAGTTCCAATTTACTCATCATGGTCCTGGGTTTTCTATGGCAAATTAAAAAAAAAAAAAGTGAGGTCCATTGTCAGTACTGCTTCCACCTTTTCCTTCTGAAGTTCATGGAGGAGCTTTTGTTTGATGTTGGCATTTGTACGGCACTGCTTTGCCTTGATATCACACATGGTTTATCTCCTAACTGGTACAGTAAGCCTCTGCTCTTGCAGTGCTGTACTTTTAAACACTGGGAGGCTTCGTACGTTCACCTCTCTGAGAGTGCAGGTCAGTAGTAAATTGCCAGGAATTACAGTGCTTCTGCATGTTAACAGTGCACTAAAAACTGGTTAGTGTTTGAGATCCTGCGAAAGTATTCCAGGTCCCCTGGAACTTGCATGGAAGCGAGTGCTGAGACCAATAAATCTGCCCTAAGAGCATTCTAGTTACAGCTGTATAGATGAACAAAAACTCCGTGCGTTTGAGGTTCAGGTTTGTCCTTAATGTTACATAGTCTTGTGCTGGAGAATGGTAAAACAATTTGGTTTGGAAGGGATCTCTTGAGGTACTCTGGTTCAGCCCCTGGCTCAGTGCAGGGCTGGCTTTGAAAGATAAGTTTCCAAGTCTCTGAGCAGCCTGTTCCTATGTTTGACCTCGGAGCATGTGGTTTTGTGTTCTCCCTACCCTCCCATTAGGTAGTTGAAGGCAACAGTAAAACCTCCCCTTTGCCTTTTCGCAGCTAACCGTGTTGACCTGCGTATGTCATGTGTTCTGCCCCCCAAATTGTCTTGGTGTCTCTCTCCTGAGCTCTTTCCAGTGTACATGAGAAGCTCAAAAATGGGCACATGGAGCAGTTAAATTTCCAGCTTATCCTATTTTCCTTCAAGCTTGTCGTACCTTACCTACATTGTCCCCCTGTACTCGGCTCTGGTGAGGCTGCGCCTCGAATCCTGTGTGCAGCTTTGAGCACCTCACTGCAAGAAGGACATGGAGGTGCTGGAGTGTGTCCGGAGAAGGGCAGTGAAGCTGGTGAGGGGTCTGGAGAACAAGTCTGATGAGGGGTGGCTGAGGGAGCTGGGGTTGTTTAGCCTGGAGGAAAGGAGGCAGCGGGGAGACCTTATCACTTCACACAATTACCTTAAAGGAGGCTGTAGTGAGGCGGGGATCGGGCTCTTCTCCCAAGCGCCAGCTGGTAAGACAAGAGGAAAGGGCCTCAGGTTACTCCAGAGGAGGCTTAGGTTGGATATTAGGAAAAATTTCTTTGCTGAAAGGGTTGTGAAGTATTGGAACAGGCTCCAAGGGAAGTGGTTGAGTCACCATCCCTGGAGGTCTCCAAAAAATGTTTGGATTCAGAGCTCAGTGACATGGTTTGATGGTGGACTTGGCAGTGAGTGCTAGGTTAACGGTTGGACTGGATGATGTTGGAGGTTTTTTGCAGCCTAAATGATTCTATGATTCTATGTCAGAGATGTGTTTGGAAGTTAAATTCATGCAGGGTGTTTTATGCCAGGAAATACACTGGTTGCTTTTCCAGTAAATAAGTGTAGGAGTGACTTTTCTTCCCTCTGTGACATTACCGTGGAGTGGATCAGAACAAGTATGCCTCGCATCTTTGTAATATGTACGTTTATGCTGCTGGGAAGCTTTGCTCCTTGTCTTGTGCATTAGTTGGCTGCTGTTTCTTGAGTGGTGTCTGAGCTGCTTACCAAAACATCTCTTTAAAACCCCATTGGCCTCTTTCCTTAAGGAGAGTATGCCTTTTGAAAAGAGAAGGGTGCTGGTTGTGCTTTGCGTTTACCAACCAACAGCTATAAAGGCCAGACATTCCTGTAAAGTGTTCTAATTCTGCGTTGTCTATAGAGTGGGAAAGAACTACAATCACTATTGTTTTGTTTCTCTTTTCCCTTACTAAGAGGCTACAGCTGATACAATATTTATTCAAAACAGATCTGTCCACTGTTAAGTCATTTGCCAAGCAGGAGATTTGGTTTTGAAAACTATTTCTCAATTCAAAATTTCATGGAAAGCGAAGTTAGGATAAAAGAGTAGAGGTAGATCACAAGGCTGCTTCCAGGCAGTTAAACGGGCTCTGTTGCAGAGCTCTGGTGTGTTTCGTCCAGTGACAAAACTCCTAAGATGATGCAGTTCCATGCAGGAGGTGCTTGCTTTGCATCAGGTGTCTGCGGGTCCTTCACTCTTAATTTTTATTTTTCCTGTGTTAACTTACAAGTTAAGTTTTGGGAAATAGCAGTCTTCTCTGGGGTTACAGGTCAGGAACAAAAACTCCACTAATATAAAATAGTTTCTGTGCCTACCGCTGCGGCCAAGCTCTCACCAGCACAGAACCTGGCGAGGATGCGGCTTGGTGGAGCAGTCGTAACTTGCCCTTAGCAGTGGAGCTCCCCACTGAGCATCCCCTTTTCCTGGTCAGTGAATGTATATGGCTTCTGGGATTTTTCTAAGTGTTGACTAAAAAGAGATCAATTCCAAATACTTCTCTGAAAGCTCACTGTCCCTGAGCATCCGCTGCTCTACCAAGCTTTTCAGTAGTGCTCTTTGAGACTGCTAAACAATTAAAAATAGACTTGCCAAGGAAAAACTGCATCCAGAAGCCAGACTTGAATGCTTTGTACTAAATAAATGACAGAAGAACCAGGGGGGAAAAAAAAAAAAGTACTTACATTCAAAGGGCATAGAACCAGTGTGAAATTTAACACTTTGGCCAGCTCCACTGAGTGGAGCAAGGGTATGTGCTTCGCTTTAGAATTGTTCCTGTGGCGTTGCTTGCCGTTCCCAGGGTTTTTAGCATGTATGCACACTAAGGACTGAACAGGATTACAGATGAGAAGTAATGTGCTGTCTTGTAAATATTTTAGTTCTGTAAAAGTGAATATTTTAAGCCCTTAATTGATCAGGGTAATGGAGCTAGCTTCACAACTCTTCAGCTAGCTGAGGCTGTTCTTCCCCGGGGTAACAAGGTCAGAAGTGTGTTAGAGCTGACTTTGTTGCTGCATTGGTAGTGTTACTTGCTACGCTGACAGTATGTAACAGGTTATACTTTGTGTAATTCACACTCCTTTGACAATAAAAACTACTTTTGTGTTGTGTTTTGGTATTCCACAGCACAGGAGAATAAGAGTACAATATGACATTTTAGAGCTTGTTATGCCTACTTCAGATGTCCTTCATTTGACACTAGATCTGCAAAGGTTTAGGTTGTAAGAACTGTAGATGCTGGAGAGTTTGAGAAGAGGTAGAGAGAGGACTTTGTAAAACAAGGTCATTCTTCCTGGTAAAAGCATGATAGCTGATGAAAACGCTCTCTGAGTTTTGTTTAAGGCCTGTTTGATAAGTGAGGGAGTCCACAAGCAGTTATCAATGCTGTTCTTAGTGGTGTGGGACTACGCATTTTCTGTTTAAACAAGCATTAAACATTCAAACAGTGCTTTTTTTCCTCCTGTCTTCCCTCTCTCTTCTAGGTAGTGTTACTATTAGTACTCATCTGTTCGGTTCCAGAGTGCATCCTGGCAGTGAGCTGCATGAAGAACAGCTAACATGAAGAGAGCAGATCAGTCCAGGCAGAAGTGCAGAAGCACCAAGAACATAAGTGTAAATTCAGGGGTTTTAATGCGTGGTATGCATTCCATGCTGAGGCAGTAGTTTCTGAACAGTTAAAGGTGGCACTGTGCTGGAAGAAACCCTCTTGCCGTGCTTCTCTTTTGGCTGGCCTGAGTGTTGGGTCATACCAGAGACCTGGTCTGGATGGAAATAAGTGTCTTTTTGACTGGGTGAGTTCTGGCCTGGATTGGTTTCCTGACCTGTTAGTTGCAGTCTTGGAAATGCTTGCGCTAACACAAGGAATAGTTGAGGTGACGTGGGTGGAATCATGTGGGCAGTTTAAAGGCAGGGGATCACTTCTTTGGCAGAGTTAGTGCTTGAAAATGAGGCCTTACTCCTGGTGGAAAAGTTTTTTCTTTCCTTTTTTTTTTCCCTCCAAGGTTGAGTGCCTTTGTGGGATTTTCACCTGGTTTGAAATCTGATTGTAATGGCATTTCTAGGGCTTGGTGTATAAGAATGAAACTTGAGTCCAAGTGAATTAGGTGTGGATAAAATGGATTAAACAGCTTAAAACTTCAGTATGAGCACCATTGTCTAGGGTTCATGTGGGTTTGATTCTGTTTACGTCTGTTCCAACACGTATTAATTCAGGTGAACTTTCCTGAGATCGGTGATTCAAGAGCAAGGATGACTTAATTTAGGCTACAGGCGTTTTTCTTGTCCACCACCCTTCTCCTATAGGTGTTTCCAAAACTCCTGGAATTTCCTGTCCTTGCTGCAAGGATGGTAAACTACACCTCTCCAGCTGACAGCCTGACATTAAACCAACTAGCACTGACCTTAGTTTTCCTTAAATGCATCAGGGTGTAATTTGTGAGGTGATTAATAGTTACAGCATGCACAGCTGTTGTTCATGGGGCAGGACCTGTGCTACCATCCCAGGGATGAGCACTTCCTTCTCCTGTGATTTGAAGCCTGAATTCCCTTGTACAGGCAGAGTATCACTACTTAATAAGTGTTTGTGCAAAGATAAAAGGAATAGCTGTTTCCCAAAAGTTTGTTCCTGGGTGGTACTTCATCTAGATGAAGCCCTAGAGGAAAACAAAATCCAAATACTTGTACCTTGTTATGAAGTCTCCAGAATGCCATGAAACTTGCTGTGCTGGTCTCTTTCCAGGTGTGGTAGTATCTGCATCAGATGGCTGAAGTATCCTGCTCTGGTCGGATTGGTTTTGAAGAAACACTATTTTCCTGCTCATAGCAGTTTGCTAATATCCTAAATGGAAGCTTGAATCAGAGAGAGAGAGAGAGTGTGTGTGTGTGTGGCGGGGGGGAATGACCACAAATACTTGCTGAGAAAACTGTTAATGTTTTTCAAAATCTACCTGCAGTATTAGACTTTACCTTTTGTGGCACTGGACTTCACAGGCTGTTTTGACTTGAAATGTTTCTGTTGTTCAGTTTATTGCCTTCAAGTACTCCAGTGGTCTTTTTGAGAGCTCCTTCATCACTTTTATATTATGAAAACTTACAAGAGGGAGGGACTGAATAGTTTCCAGACACTATTAATCAGCTGAAAAAATGAATTCTTCTGTGGCTGTTACTTTTAAAATGTAAACCTTTCTATATTTTACACCAGATAAAATTGCATGTTTGTCCTTCTGAAATGACCTGGCAGGTTAGCAAAATAGAACACCTTAATATATCAAAAGGGAACCAGTCCTGAAAAATGGTTGATGTGAAAATATTTAATATTTCCTGTCTTTCAGTAGAGGATTCCGTGTATGACTGAAGAACTAGTGTCATCTAGTGAGACTACAGTAGCTGTTACTGGAAGAAACGGGAAAAATTTTAAACTAGTTGTGTAAGAATGTTAGGTAGCAGTGGAAGGAGAAATTGAGGAGGAATGGAACAATGTTTAAGAACAAGAATATTTAATAAAGATGTCCCAAGTACCTGCCTCTCAATAGAGCTTTAATTTTGCAAATCTTCAGGAAAAACAAGGAAATGCATTGTACTTCCACAAATAAAGCTAAAATTCTTCCACCGGCCTGCGTTCTCCGTTAAGGCTTACCATTTGAAGTTAGTTATAGCCAAAGAGACTTGAATGTGTGTGGGATTTATTGTCAGTAACTGCAGCAGTTTTTCACAATGGAAGTTTCAAGCAATTCTCGTTATTCTCCTACGCTTTCCTCTCTTGTAGGCCACAGCTTATTATGGCAGAATTATCAGTATCGGTTCTGGAAGATCTGTGAATCTGGGGCCTTTGCCGCTGTCAGGTGCAGGAATTATGAGAGAGCTTGTTCTACAAACTGCTGAGAAAAGATGCGGAGTTGAGATTTCTTCAGTCTTGTTGGGAGGGCCAGTATGTGTACTCTGTTTTTGTCTTGCAAGAGCATTTCCCCCGAGTTCTTGATACAAATCAACAGGTTAACTTTATCCAAAGTAATTGCAGAAAATCACCGGTGTGTGCTACTCACCGAAAAATAGGTATCAGTGCTGGCTGAAGGTTCTCATCACTTTGCATTATCTCATGAGGCGTGATGAGTGTTTGAAAGAGCTCTGGTAAAATCCCCGGGCAGGAGCAGCAACCAGGAAGATTACGTTCACGCGGTATGGGCATTTGGAGATGTCTTCTGTAAAAGGCTTGAGGTAGCCATAGAAATGTCACGGGGATGCATTGTAATTCTGATTCATTATGCACAACTTCCGTGGTGCTGAATGTTCTGCATCCAGGGAGATGGATTGGCTGTGCTGTTAGGCACGTGTTATGTGCTGCATAATAAAGGCAAAAAGGTAAAGATTTATTTTGATAACATCTGGCCCAAAGTGTGCTACCTTCACGTAAGCATAAGTAACAGGTAACTTTGGATCACAGTTAACAACTAATTGAATGAAATAGTGTGTGGTTTTGATCACAATTGAATGCTATTAATCTTAAACAGAAAGGTGCCCCCAAAGTTGCTGTGACCCAGAGGGCTGCGTGATGCTGGAGAGAAAGCGCTTTCACCGTAGGGTGCACTGTGCACAGCAGGATGGTACAGTGTGGAGGGACGCAGCTCAGCGTAGCCACCTGGCTTCTGGGACGCAAGGTTCCTGGTGTTGTGGTTTGCTTTTGACTGCTGCTTGAAGTGGCACTGGCACTCTTATCCTGCTCCCCTACCTCTGTGTCTGCCCAAGCATTCATGTGGGGAATCATGTCGGGGATTGAACATGTTCTAACATAATTAACGTTTTTCCTGTATTAATTTTCAGCTGGAGTTAGTTATTGATCAAGTTAATTACGCAGGTGAGTGAATTACTCTATCAATACAAAGGAAGGGAACAGCAAAGGAAACAGTGAGACCAGCTCTTTAAGCAGCAGCATGGTGTTTTCCTGTCTTAAAGTGATTATTGCACAAGTTAAGAGTCTGGTCTCCTGCCTGGTTAATAGGAAGAAAGGTGGGTTGCTCTAGACGGTAATTTGACATAGGGATCCACTTAAATGCTTTGAATCATGCTTTTGAATCATTCCCTGGAAGAATGTGCTCTTCTCCCTGTCCTGTTTACGGAGGCCAGCAGAGGCACCTGGGTTAGGTAACCACCAACAGGACTTGCAGCACTATCAAAGCTGTCAGCCTGCATCAGTACTTACCTTCTACAACTATACGTTTGTAACCCTTTACTGCAATTGCAGCTGTCATTCCTGTAGCTTTTTGTATATTTCTTGGCTTCTTCATATTGACAGACCCCTTCGCATACGCAGAAAAAACATAAGCATTTATTAACCCGTGATGAAGTTGTGTCGCTCTTCAGTTCTAGACTTCTTGATTTGTTTTCCTTTTCCTTATTGTCTGAGATGGTAAAATATTTCTCAAAGTAGTTGCTTAATAGTGAATTAATGAGATTAATCTTTAAAAAAAAAAAAAAAAGCAAAGTTGTAATAGATGTTTGTCAAGTAGCATACTTGATTTTTAATATTTTCAGTGCCAGTGTTCTGGGTGGCGAGGAGGAAATAAGAAAGCAGCTGGAGATGGGCGTAGCAATTGTAACCAGTGGATGTGGAATTTAATGCAGTAGGCAAATGAAAGCTTTAAGTGTCCAGCATGAGGAAATTACCTGATAAAACAAAACGATGTGAGCTTCCTAATTTCCACTGGTGGTAGTAAGTCTGGCATGTTTCGCATGTGATAGCACTGTGAAGATACCCTACCTGAAGTTGTTCATGTGATGCTGCTCCCTGTTCCCCAAAGCTGTGTGAGCTTTGTCAAGAAGTTTGACGTTTGGTAGGCTTATCTTTAAAAGGGAAAAAAAAGGAAAAAGTTGCTTCTCTCTTTCTAAAGAATTCAACACAAGACTTTTTAAGCCGTATATGACTTTTATTTATAATTGGATGCTTAAGCAAATCTGCCCCTATTAATCTTTTATATTTCTGTAGACAATTAACAACAGAAATGGATGAGTTTCCTCTGAAATTTCGATCTTATGTATTTAATCTGAATTTTCTGTTTAAACTCTTGGTCTTTGGCGTTATTGCACAGCTAGCCTGTATGAATCCATCCGAACCTCTTGGCTTGCGTGTAGTACCATGCAGATACGGCTGAGCCACTTCTGGAACCATCTTGAGTTCAAAAGCTTTACAGCTGCGTTTGTGAAGCGCTGAGCCCAAGCTAGCAAACCTTGCTTGGGTGTGCGTGGCCCTCCGCATAGCTTTTCAAGTACCTCTGTACCACTTTCCCAGTTGCCTGAGGATTTTTGTGGTTCTAGTGCCACACTGTGTGGAGAACAAGAATTGGCATACTTTTACATTGGGAGAGGGAGACACATACACCAACTTCATAATCCGGATTTGTTGCCTATGTAGGAGTACTGCTGATAAGCCCAGGAGACTGAGAGCAGTTGTGGTGAGTAGTGGTAGAAGCAGTTGATGTTAGTCAACTTTAAATCTTAACAAAAGAGCAGTGCTAGGAAGTTCTATGCTTCATGCTTTGTGTTGCATTCATGGCATGTTCCTCTCTTACCAGCAAAGCCCTGTTGGAACAAATGCAATAGCTTCTTGCCTGTTTATCTGCATTATCTCTGTGTTTAGTGGGAGGCTTTTCCGAAGAAAGCTATGGATATTTTGTGATGGGGGAAGGAGTATGGCCAGATGCTCCTGCAGTTATTTTTGCGTCTGCTAGTGTCCTTAAAAACTTAAAGACATGGACATTGGCTGCAGGTATAAATGAGAAAAAATGCCTGTGTTTGTCCATCAGCCCTGTTGGATGCACTCTTTTCTTTTTTCTTTTAAATCCTCTTGCTTTAGGTAGCAGAAGTACTGCATAGCTGGGGACTGTTAGGTGAAGTTTTGCTTATTCCTCTCTTCAGCTCTCAAAAGTTTGAGGTATGTAGGAGAAACATAAGGTTCCTATGTTTTAACATACTGTTTTATTTCCACTGCCAAATCAATTGTAATAAGTGTCTAATCCATCAATTTCAAAGCCGTGACAGTTTTGGAGTGGGATGTGTATGTGGATTGACTTGAGTTCAGAGTCTGAATGTGTTGGTTTTTTGCTCACATTAATATAACTGCAGAGATTTTCATTACTTTATGAAGGCCAAAAATCTATTGACAGCTAGCACTTGGCTTCATTGTTTCTATTGACTTTTAATTTTTTTCTCAAGTGAACTGTATATTACAGCTTTAAATCTACTTTTCAATTTCTTTGAATGTCCCACAGTTTTTAATGAGACCGTGCCTTGTTTGACAACAAATAATATTTTGCTGTTACTTGGTCCACGAAGTTTGATGCAGTTCAGGGTTTATTTGAGAATCAATTGAGAAGCAGGCAAATGCTGTTTTGTGACCAACTTTATTATAAATAACCCAGCTAGAAAAACATGCAGTGGCACTAGCAGTCCTAATATGTAAACAACTGTCTCTGGGTTTGTACTATCTGCATTGACATCCGCAGCAAGTTGTCTGTAATGCTCCTGTGATGAAGATTAATGTTATTGTGGGAACGCATTAATTGAATGCTATGTCTCTCAGTCTTTGCGTTGATGTGAGTTTCATCAGCTGTACTGGAAGTGTTCTTAAATCGTATTCCTGAATGTTAAGGAGTTTATGCTTTGAAGGTGAATGCTCTGCTGGTTAAGAGTGAGGCTTTTGCAAGGGGCCCTAGGATGACAAAATGTATTGTGACTTGGCTGAGACTTTCTCCTGGGCTGCAGTCGGCAGGGCTAGCTGGAATTCAATTAATTTCTCTCAAGCAACCTTGTGGTTTCTTTCTTTGGAACAAGCTGCTAGTTTTATCAAATGCATACCCCGTCTTATTTCTGCTTGTTTCAGTTTTTTGGATAGGCAGCTCGATTATTTGAGTAATCTTAGGTCTGTTATTTGGACATCCTGACTTTTTATCTGGTTGGTTGGATTGTGACAGTGCACTGAGCTGGCTAGTGATGCTCGGTCATTTAAGTTGTCAGAGCCTGTTGAGGGAGCATGTGTGTAAAGAGTAGCTTGAGCTATGACGTGGGAATTGTGCTAGTTGTTTATTTCAGATGTTCTTTGGTCTTTATTTGGTCACTCCTTCTGGAAGTTCTTTGCTTCCAGCTCTTTTCAGTCTTGATTTTACTATAACATCTTCTGTTAGCCTGCTGCTTTGTTTTCCTTTTTAGATTCAGTCATTCTGGAACTAAATTATTGGTATAAGGCACAGTAACTGGTAGGAAGAGAGCTGAAGATAAACAAAAGTTTGGGAGACTAGTAAGATAAAGTATGTTCAGCAGTTCTTATTCTAGTGTTCTGCTCTAATGTCCTTAGTGATAGCAAAGCACACATGCTCTCTGAAATACTGGAAACTTTCTCAGAATTTGGCTTTGGAGGAATGTGGCTTTTAGGAGTGAAAATGCGTTAAAAAAATTGAGAAATTGTGTTAGAATTAGTGGAAATGGAAAATCCTCAGCAAGCTGCAGGATCACATCAAATGAACTGGTGGTATAGTCTGGTAACTCTTTCAATAAATATAAAACTGTCCTCTAAAACCCCCTTTGTGGAAAAGGTAGTTTATTTAAACCAGAGAAGGGAAACTAGCAAATACTTGAAGACAGATTGGGAAGTGAAGCTGGACGGGCAGTGCAAAGGGAGAGTCTCTCCAGAGAGCTTGCTGGGTAGGAGAGAGCCCGTGCGTTTCGCCTGCCTGCCGTATTTCCTCTCGAGTTCAGAGGCCATCCCGTGCCGCCCCATATGCAGTGCAGGAGGATTTTAATTTGAAAATCCACGCTTTCTTGGGAGCAAACCTTGGCAGCCGGACAAGATTTTTGAGCTGGCCAAGACTCACTGAGATTGACTGAGACACCTGTGTGCGTGTGTGTGTATGTATATGTGTGTGTGTATATATATTTTTGGGGGGGGGGGTACATTGCTGGTATGACCTGGGGTGGTTGATAGTTTTCTTTAAAATACTGTAGCAATTCCCCTGGTGGCAAGGGCTCTAAAAATACAGCCATTTTTCAGATTAACTTACTTTCTGTTCCTTGCAGTAAAAATATCGCGTAGCATGGAATAGGCAGGAGTAAATCCTCGTTCGTCTGCTGGATTATTTTGGTTACGAGCCAGGGCTGAGACCCTCCTGGCAGTGCAGTGCCGCTGGAGGACAGCTGTGCTCCGCTGGGCCGCTGTTGGCGTCCGGCCGTCACCGAAGGGCCTCGTGGTAGCGCCAGGTGAGAGGTGCCACACGGAGCATGTCTCTAGGGTAGGAGAAGGAGCAGGGATGGCTTAGTTTCTTTGCTGAATGGTTGTAGGAGTCCTTCTGTATCGCACACAGGCGCATCTTCCCATTGCGAGTGCCCTTTGAACAACGTCTTGCTTGCAGACGTTTACCTGGGCTCGGCGCAGGCCTGAGCAATCTCAGCGCAGTTTCCTAAGGTGCAAAGCTGACGACGTAAGCTGTATGCCAAAATTGGTAGATGTGAGTGACCTGTTCCTTGGTGGACACAAGGATGTTCTGGTGTGCAGTCTGAGAGGTGATGCCTTCCGGCCCCTCCACTGCAGCTCCTGCTTCTGACGCATCCTAGAGCACACTGCAAATCCTGGCCTGTTGGCTCACTTTCAGGTGACTTCGCAGGCTTGGTACCAGCTTTAATTATGGCAATTGGTGGGATGGCCCTGATGAGAGCCCCACCTGAACTGCTCAGAGCTGTCTGTGCGTGTGTCAAGGCTGCTGACCTCTGCTTTGTTCCACTAAAAGGCATCAAAAGGGAATTGCGTTGGTTCTGCAGATGGGCTTGTGCCATTTTTTCCTTCATCTGAAATCTTTTGTTAATTCCCACCCACCCCAGCCATTTATCACGTTCTTTTGTTTAGCTCTGTCCTTCCTTTTCTTGTTCAGAGACTTCTGGTCACCTGAAAAGGCTTCTCCTTCTCTCTCCCTACAAATGCTTGAGATAATTGAAAGACAATTTGCTCGGATTTTTTTCCAGAGTTGCTCTAGGCCAAAGAGCAAAGCTCTGTTCTGATCGCCTGCTGGCTAGTGTTAAGTACTTGCATCATCTTGTGTACTTCAGCTGTTTGTCCATATGGATTTGCTCTGACTTGAAATGCTGAGGGGTGGTGAAGAAAGGAGAGGCAGGATCCCTGCAGGGAGTGCACATGAAACCATATGCCAGTATTTCTGGGTATCTGGTGCCCCCTGGAGACTGCTGCTGCCCAAAGAAATGTAATGAAAATCAAGACCACACATAAATAGATGACCCCAGTCTGAACAGGCTGAAGAACAATACGAACCGTGTTCTCACAGCAGAAGTGGAGGATACTGGAAAAGGCAGTAACATAAAAGCAAGGACTTTCTTAAAATAATAGTCTTCTAATTCTTAAAAGCTGATGAGGACTGACAGCTGTGTTTCATGTTCCTGTATATGTGCCTGTGTATTTCCAAAATGAGTATCCAAGATTATCCACAGGCATGTGAAACTAGTGTGATAATGAGGTTTAACTCTTGAGTTGGAAAAACAGATTAAATAGGTTCTGATAGCTGGTCTTGAAAGGTCAGTCCTTGAAAGGAAAATCTCTTTAGGAGGCCTCTTACTAAATCTGGTGTTGGGCTCAGAACTGTATCACGATTTTATTTTATTTTATTTATTTTTTCAATTTTATTTTCTTTGGGGAAAAAGGCATTCATAGCTGCTTAATGATGATTTCTTTTGAAACAACCTTCCTGCAGAATCAGAATACAGGAATTTCATGTTTTACGGTAAGTGCTGAGAAGAATGCTGGATGGTTTGGGGAGGCAGAGAAGCACGAAATGTTGTGCTTGTATGCAGCTGTTTCCAGAGCTGCAGTGAAGGCCTGCCTGAATGCTGAGCTTTCGCATTGTTGTGTGCTTGGGGCTGTGGAGATCGATTTAACCCAACTCTCGGGAGAAAGCACAGAGTCCACCAGCTCTGAGTCCAGATCTTCTAAACTGAAGTAGTTCTAACTGAGCCTCGTCTGCCTGCTGCAGCTCGTTCGGCCAGAGGAGGGCACTGTGCTCTCAGGCCAGGCAGTGCCCAAGAACGGGAGCAGGAACTGAGCCCCAGGCTGCTCACAAGAAATATGCTTGACTAACTCAGTGACGTCTTTTTTTTAATAACAGTACCAGTCGAGTGTTGTTCAGAGAAATTTAAACATATAGGAAATAGTTCTTTGAAGAGAAACAATTAGGAATATATTTAGAGTAACTTGGAAGACTTACGTTCTTGCGCTCAATTCTTAGTGCTTTTTCTTCCTGAAAAAGCTTTACAGTTCTCAAACTTAATAGTTTAAATAGTCAGCTTTTTGCTTGTGACAGTACGTTACTTTTTGTTATTTTCGTGCCTTTGAAATGCATAGCCAAAGACTTGACTCTGATACTGCTAAGCTATGTGAAGTGAAATACCAGAGAAGCTCAGGAAGGAGTAATACTACTGTACGTCTTGCCTGTGGGATTTGCGGTCTTTGAGAAATGGGAATACGCATATCGCTTATTCTCTCCTCCTTGCTTTCCTTCATTTCCAAGGAACTGGTAGAGTTGTCTCGCTTCAGACAGCGTTCTGTGGTTGACTGGGTTTACAGTGACAGGAGGCTAGTAGAGACTAATCCTTAACAGTTCTCAGCTTCTGTCTGCTGAATATAATTGCAGTACGTTGCGGCTGTTGTGCTGATTGTTTTCATTTAGGCCACTTGCCCCTCTGTGGGGTTTGTGCAGTTGTTAAAATACATTGGATGATGTGCAACATTCATTCTTTTGTTCTTTACAGCAGGAAGGTGAAATGGAAGGTGAGGCAGTTGAAGCTATTGTGGAGGAATCGGAAACTTTTATTAAGGGGAAGGAGAGAAAAACCTATCAAAGACGCCGCGAAGGTGGGCAGGAGGACGATGCTTGTCATATACCACCTAACCAAGCAGATGGAGGTGAAGTAGTGCAGGATGTCAACAGCGGTGTGCAGATGGTGATGATGGAACAGCTGGATCCAACTCTTCTCCAAATGAAGACCGAAGTAATGGAAGGTGCGGTGCCTCAGGAAACAGAGGCTACGGTGGATGACACACAGATCATCACGCTTCAAGTTGTTAATATGGAAGAGCAGCCTATAAACCTTGGTGAGCTTCAGCTGGTCCAAGTACCTGTTCCAGTGACTGTACCTGTTGCCACCACATCTGTGGAAGAACTTCAGGGAGCTTATGAAAATGAGGTTTCCAAAGGAGGCCTGCAAGAGGGAGAGCCCATGATCTGTCACACCCTGCCTTTACCAGAAGGCTTCCAAGTAGTGAAGGTGGGTGCAAATGGTGAGGTGGAGACACTGGAACAAGGTGAACTTCAGCCACAAGAAGATCCCAATTGGCAAAAAGATCCAGACTATCAGCCACCAGCCAAAAAAACAAAGAAAAACAAAAAGAGTAAGCTTCGCTACACCGAGGAAGGCAAAGATGTGGATGTCTCTGTGTATGACTTTGAAGAGGAGCAGCAGGAGGGTTTATTGTCTGAGGTCAATGCAGAAAAGGTGGTGGGCAACATGAAGCCACCTAAGCCAACGAAAATTAAAAAGAAAGGTAAGCTCATCATCTGCAAGTAGACTTTGAAAACGCGTTTGTTGTGAGGGGACCTCACAGTATGGTTGCAATGACCGAGTAGATGCAAGCGGGCGTAAAACAAACGTGCCCGGTGTCACTCGCTGCGTTATGCAAGAGCACTCAGCTCTCCTGTTTCTTGGACAAACCTCCTGTCTCGTGCATATAGACTACAAAGGAGTTCGTTTGCCTTGGTCTGATGATGTGGCATTCGTATTCCAGTATACTACAGTTGAAAAGATTCTGGCTTTTGCTGTAATACATATTTAAGAGTTTGTGTACACGTTTTACATCAAGAATGAGCAGTGTAATAAGCTTTGTGGTGTGTTTTTTTTTTTATTCTAACAAAGTGCTAGGTAGGGTAACTGGTGCGAAATACAGCAGTAGGTACATCTGACTTTTCTTTTCTGGGAACTTAAAACTGTAAATTAAGGAGCCCTTTTTAGAGCAGAGTAGGAACAGCGAGTACTGGCGTACTAATGAAAATTCAAGCCAAGCTAGTCATTGCCTGTGTTCCTAAGGATATGCAGTTGGATTTAATGGTACAAGATTGTTCCTTGTAGTAGCTAAACCTCCAGGAATCTTTCCTTTTCCCTGCTGACCTCTTATGTTATGCAGTAGACCACAGTACTGTCGAGAGTAAAAATTATCTCCTTCATGGCTAGGTGTAAAGAAGACATTCCAGTGCGAACTGTGCAGTTACACTTGTCCACGTCGTTCCAACTTGGACCGCCACATGAAAAGCCACACTGACGAAAGACCACATAAGTGCCATCTCTGTGGCAGGGCTTTTCGGACAGTCACGTTACTGAGGAACCACCTCAACACTCACACAGGTACATTTGCTTCTACATATGTTGTTTTTGTAGGGTCTGCTCTGCCTTTAGAACAAAGGCAAAGTGATCTGTCTTGAATCTGTCTGTTTCCTGTTATGGAACAAGCTAAAGAAGAAACTATGCAATGCTGCTGTCCATTTCTCATATGAATGCAGTTCTCTGCCTGGCCAGGTCAGGTGCAAAGCTCATCCTGTACTTAGATAGAAAACCAATCCTGGGCTTGACTGGAAATTACCTTAAGCTACAGAAAATGTTCCAGTTGTCTTGGGCATTAGTGGTTTTGTTCCAAGCTTTGTGCAGCCATTGCTTCTTGCAGAAATTTGTAAGATGAAGAAAGAGGCTGGAGATAAACATAAGGGAGTTGAAAACAGAAGTGGGGGAGGGAGGGAGATAATAAACTGGACCAATGTAACTCACCAGTAGGATCTGTAGCACACTTCTGTTGCTCCTTAAGTTTCTAATATGAAACAACAGGTAATTAAACTGTGATGAAACTTAAACAAGCTTCTTGTGATGCTTCTGCCAAAAAAAAAAAACCCAAACCTAATTCATGTCCCTTGTTTTCTCTGCATACCCATACCCACGTTATGTATAGCTGAATGGTTTGATATTTGCAAATAACCAAGTGATATGAAAGTAAGGGGTTTGTTTCCTTGTTGAAGGGACGTTAAGTGCTTAAGAAGATCTTCAGTCCATTACTTATACAAAAGTTACAACTTGTGTACCATTTGCTGCTCTGATCTAATCTTTCAGAACACGAAAGCAATGTTGCTGATTTGTTTAAACAAAATAAAAGCTATTCCATATCTTCCTTTGTCACTAAATCTGAATGTCATCCTCTTCCTGTTTTGCTGCGACTGATCAGGTACTCGCCCTCACAAGTGCCCAGACTGCGACATGGCCTTTGTGACCAGTGGAGAGTTGGTTCGGCATCGCCGTTACAAACATACCCATGAGAAACCATTCAAATGTTCAATGTGTGACTATGCTAGTGTGGAGGTATGTTAGTTGTTACAGAACTGACTATTTGCTTGTATAGTTCAAGGCTTGTTCACCATCTGTTATAAACTCTGTTCTTAGGCATTTCCTCCTTTGGCCATTTTTAAAAAGAAAAAGTCTCTAAGCAAAAAAGTTATAAGTCAGGTCTGTTCTTGGAAACAAATGGCGGGATTTCCTCAGTTAATGAGGAACTGGTTTGAGAGCATGTGTACACTGAGATCCTAGATGACTGCCATTTCCTTTTTTGGAGACAATAGATGTGGTGGTGGTGGGTTTTCTCCCCCACCCCCTTTTTTTTTTTAAATAAATTGGACTTTAAGATGATGGAAGGAATTGTAGTGTGCTCCAGGTTGAAGGAGGCAGCAATCTCCTGAGTAGGATGTACTTTCAGGCCAGAGGTGCCCTCCAATATTAGAAATGTGCGTTCTACGTGTTAATCTGTCTGTGCTGCTAAGGTTACTGTAGCCAAAATTAATGGCTCAGTATTGGTGGAAAGCACCTTTGCTGATATTGGGTGGTTATCTAATTTGCTCGAGTAAGCAAAGCATGCCTGAATGCTCTCCTCTATGCAGTGCTGTTACCTGTGCTGCAGAACAACTTTTAAATTGTAATGGATATTACACAGCGTGATGGGGATAAGAAATTTGAGCAAGATGATGAGCAACATGAATTAAAAAATGGAATGTGTGCAGTGGGAGATGTTGAGTAGGGGATTGTCTTTTATCTCCCCGAGCTGTGACTGCAGTGCTGTAATTCCAGGCCCTGTGGTTTGAGTGCTGAATAAATTGCGTTGCAGTGATTTTCATAGTATGAATTACGAAAGAATGACCAAGTTGCTCTTAATGTGAGCTCGTGCTGCATTTTGTAGACAATGGTTGTTAATTATGCAGCATGCTCATACTTGAGCAGAAAATGCCTTACATTCATGTTTGTGCTGATATTTTAACCTGGGTTCATTCCTTCTAGATAAAACCAGGAGAGTAAAGGAATTAAGTCACCCTGTTAATTATAGGTCTAGACTTGAGTTCTTTTTAGCAAGAAATTGGTTTATCTTCTCTATCAAAGTAACTGGAGAGCACCCAAGAAAGCACCCTGTGGAGAAAAATCTGTGGCGCGGGGGACACTACACCCCCGCTCCCCCACACAGTGTTCCTTAGGCACTTTGCTTTCCCAGAACACTTTCTTGCATCTCCCCAGGGTAGTTTCAAATTTTAGCCTGTCCTCAAATGCTGACACGGTCGATATCAGTAAGGTGAGCACAAGACCCTAAATGAGGCTGCGCTGAATGTTGGAAGAGGCATCGAGCAAGGCTGGGAGTGAGGTTGGGAGGTGAAGTGCAGTGGGACGGAGAGGTTATGCACAGCACGAGAATGGTATTGAACCATGCTTGCTTATGTTTGTTTTAGTGGCAAGATAAAATAAAAATCAGTTTCTTGACTTATTTTTTGTACTTTTGGAAGTCTGACCTGCTCATCTATGCTAACTTCAGTCTTGCTCTTGGCTTTCAGGTTAGCAAATTGAAACGCCACATTCGTTCTCACACTGGAGAGCGTCCGTTCCAGTGCAGCTTGTGCAGCTATGCCAGCAGGGATACTTACAAACTGAAGAGGCACATGAGGACCCACTCTGGTATTGTTGACATGGTTTTTTTAGTGTTTTCTGTGTTTCAGTGTCAGTGCTGACACTGTGTAACGTGTGCTGACACTCTTAATTGAAAAAAAAAATTTTTATTTAATATTGAAGCCTTCATAAAGTCTGTAGCTGAAGAGAATGCACCATAATTTACAAGCACTAGTAAATTCGTAAACTGATAATAATTACTGCACTGAGAAGTGAGCCTGGAGGATTCTGATTTCCAGTTTCACTGTGAGGTAATAAAATACAGTCGCTTCTAGTATGAACAGAAGGAATTTCTTCCGTTATTAGTGTTCCAGTTGAAGATTACAGCCATTTTCAGTTTCATACTTGTGTAGTTTCAAAAGCATCTCATGCATGTAGTTCATAAATATCCTAAATATTTTCTTTGATAGAAATAGTGTTTTTCTAGCACAGAATGTTACTGGAATGCCAAGTTGATGATACCTCTAAAATTGAAGGGGGGAAAAAAACTGCCCTTGCATGTATATGAGTATTCAGAAACCCTACCCCCCCAAAAAATCTGATGCCACTTGCTGTCTTCTGGCAGCCTGCAGGTAGGTCTTCCACTTATGTCCTCAACGTGAGGGTGTTAATTTAACTGATTTGCTTAGAGTGGACTTGAGTTTCTTTGTAGAAAGATGCATACAAGAACTAAAACTTCTAGAGAAAGAGACATCAAGTTCTTTCTAGAGTTACAATTTCTATCTTCTGGCTATCTGTTGCAAGTTTCTGGGAGGTTTGGGGCTTCTTGGTTAGGTTTTTTTAATAAAAGTACTTCTGCTATTTTTTTCTTTCTGCTACTGAAGGAGAGAAGCCATATGAATGTTACATCTGCCATGCTCGCTTCACTCAAAGTGGTACCATGAAGATGCACATTTTGCAGAAGCACACGGAGAACGTGGCCAAATTTCACTGTCCTCACTGTGATACTGTTATAGCGAGAAAGAGCGACTTGGGTATGTATCTCAGAAAAGTGGTCGTTTGGTGAAAATACTATGAAAGACTTTCCCAGAATTAGAGTTCACGTAAGCCAACTGCTGTCTGTTTTTTATCCTAATAGTTCTGGTAACTGTACAAAATGAAGTACAGACTTAGACGTGTGGCTTGTAATACACAGTTTACCGTAACTGCTGCAGACTGAGAATTTTCTGTGTCTTTTCATTACTTGAAAGCGTAGGATGCTTTCCAAGCGTACAAGGCAAGTTACTATTTTCAGGACCATAGATGTGAGGCATTTATTGAATTTGGACTAATATTACAACTGCATGGGGATTAGGGCTGAGAAACCAAAAGGTCAATTGGCTTGACCTCCTGCACATTGGAGGCCATTACGTTTCATCCAGATACGTCTTCACTGAGCTAAAAGGCTTGAATTTGAACAAATACTTTCATTTTCCAGGAAGTGGAGCTGTGTGCCACAGACAGAATAGGAGAAACAGAGTTGCCACAAAAGCCCTGAGTCCTTGCAGTAGGAGAGTGTTGATGTAGTGAGCAGTGATTCCAGCAGGCAAGCTCTCTGATGTACAAGAAGGTGAAAAATAATATCATGCCCAGAGCAGCTGAGAAGGAAGAAGCCACGATTTGGCAGAACTTTCAGTCTGTAAGGAAAATAAGCAAAATATCAACCACGTAATGGAAAGGCAGGCTCCCTTCCAATAAAGACGAATGTGAAGTGCTACAATGAGAGGCAGTTTGAGAGGATGGCAGCCAACTGATATCAGGTGTCTACAGAGCAAACGAGAACTGATGTACAACAGAGAAAAACTGATGTTAACTATGAAGAATTTTTCTTCTAGTAATGCTTTAGTCTACAACAGACTACCTTGTGCAGCTGTGGTATGCTCTTAGTTTGAGTATTTTAAAGAAGTGACTAAAACGTCTGTTGGGGATTATCTGCTGGTATCCCTGTTGCCTTCTAGCCCTGTCACTCTGACTTCCAATCCTGCAGAAAGTCCTGTTTTGCAGTGTATTACCTGGCTTCTGGCTTTATTCAGGCAATTCAGGGTAGTCTTAAGTGTCTTGGGGACTGTTATGTTTTACTCTGATAATCTTCGTGTGTTGCATAAGCTTCACTAGCAAAAATTTGTGTTGTGCTGTCCTTGAAGGGAGCCCTTGTGGATGGATTCTGTCAGAAGCAGAGCTGGTCACTGATGTCCCTGTTGTCTATTGTGTTTTGAGATAAGTGTAGATTGTTTGAAAAATCCATCTAAGATGCCTGCAGCTTTTTGGCATGTAATAAGTTTTTTTTAACGTAAGTTATGTGGCATAACATCAAACGGAAGTGCACTGTATCAACGTAAATTGCTACTAATTAGTAAATCTAGAATTCTGTGGAGAAACTTGATGGAGTTTTTCTGGAAGGCCTTTGTCTAGAAATTTTTCTGTTTGCTTTTACTTATGAATCTTACTTTTCTGGTGGAATCCTAATTTAACTGTTCACTTTCCTGACTTGAGCTCAAGAGTATGTGGAGGGAAAAATGCTAAGGGACCATAGGCTAGTCTCTTCCATGCTTGGAAAGCCACAGTGATTAACTCTGATTCTTTGCTCCTAGGTGTTCATTTGCGAAAGCAGCATTCCTACATTGAACAGGGCAAGAAGTGTCGCTATTGTGATGCTGTGTTTCATGAGCGCTATGCCCTCATACAGCATCAAAAGTCTCACAAGAATGAGAAGCGCTTCAAGTGTGACCAGTGTGATTACGCATGCAGACAGGTAAGCTGGTGGGACTGGCACCCCTTATGAGCGTTAGAACAGGAGATAAAAACACGAGGTAGAAATCTTAGCTGCTAAGTTTGACTGGCTGTCAAGATCAAATTAGCTCTCTCCTTTGGAAGGCTGTGAAGGAAAAGTTCAGTGGCCTTTGCCTCTTGGCGTAGTGCTCCACTGTAGAGAGTACCTTCTAAGGGTCATAAGTCACAACCTTGATGTATCTGTTGATGAAGGAATAAGAGTCTGTATAGGATGGGAGTAGCTAGGAGTGAATATGCCATCAGTCAAGATATTCTCACATTCCTGCAGGATCATCTTTTTCTAGTGCTGCTCCTAAACTAAAGTTTTGTCTGCTTCTTGGCCGAAAATCAGCTCATCGGTGTCTGTATGAGTTTTCAAGTTGCTTTTCCTGTCTCCCTTGTCCCTGTCAGGAGCGGCACATGGTCATGCATAAACGGACCCATACTGGAGAAAAGCCTTACGCCTGTAGCCATTGTGATAAAACCTTCCGTCAGAAACAGCTCCTTGATATGCACTTCAAACGATACCACGATCCCAACTTTGTCCCTGCTGCCTTTGTCTGTTCTAAGTGTGGTAAAACCTTCACTCGCAGGGTAAGGGAATATACCGTTTTGAATTACAGATTTTTTTGGTGGAATGAGGCTTGGCAGAGAGCAGGGATGGGAAGCATGGCATGTTTACCCGAAGGGAAGGGTGGCTGAGGTGCAGGGCACAATACTGACCTTAACAGAACACTTGCTTCTTAGAGGAGGCCTGGTAAAATTCAGAATTAGTACTATCACTTATTAGCATTTGGCGTCACGAACAACGTGAAAATTCAACTTTATGAATAAAAATTAGTGAAATAAATTTACCCATTTCCACTAAATATTCTTCCTTCATTTAAAAAAAAAAAAAAGACATAAGTTGTCAGAAATGTTTGTAAATACAGGGCCAGAATATATGATCTTGATTTCAATGCATGTTGTTTTTGTTCTTTTCCCCCCCACTTTCATGGAGTAGAACACAATGGCCAGACACGCTGATAACTGTTCTGGCCTAGATGGTGGGGAAGGAGAGAATGGAGGAGAGACAAAGAAGGGCAAACGTGGCCGAAAGAGGAAGATGCGCTCTAAGAAAGAAGATTCCTCTGATAGTGGTAAGAAACAACTTGGTACATTCTGAGAGTTAAGAGACCTGTGATTTGCTCTTTGTTAGTTTGCCCATTTTGAAGGTTTGTTCTGGTACTTGAAAGGCTTTTATTTAGTTGATAAGCAAAAAAACAATAGTATATGGCCAGGTACAGAGATGACTGCTTGTAAGGGATAGTATAGATTCTGCTCTCCTGTCCTCTTCCAAAGACCAAGTAATTGGAAAAAATACTTGTCTGTTGCCCCTCGCCTTGGCTGCGCAGTTCCTGTCCTGCCTGCTTTCCTGTGTGTGAAGTTCTCTGGTAGTGTTTTCAGTCTCCCAAAAGCAATTGTGTTTCTCTGCTATGAAATGTCACATGCTCCCACTTTACTGCTATAGGATAGCCTGTGGCATGTCCAAACAACTCGTGTTGGATAGCTTGGCTTTTTCTGTGGGAAAAGGATGTGGGAGCATCCAAGAGAGTGGCGGAGATGGTGCTAGCAATTTATGGACTCTTGTAAAAGGCCTCCTGAGTCAATTAAAGGGTCACGGAGCTGGCGGTGTCTTCCACTTGACAGATGTTTTTGCAGGTACACTGGTATTGAGAAGATGGCCGCTGAGGGGCTCTTCGACTTGCTGACCAACATGCCAGAAGATGGGTTAGGTGCAATTCATAATAGGGTGGCTACCTATCTGTAAGCTTCTCCGGAACAAGGAGACAGCAAACTGTTGCAGCAGATAAACTAATTTTATTTAGTTGATATTGTCAGTTTCAAAGCTGTTTTGGGGGAGGCTGGCCAGGAATCATGCTTGTTAGGTGAACTGATGAGTGTTGTATGATTGTGGCTCAGACTCCCTGACTGAGACAACTCCTTCAGCCTCAGATGAGTTGCCAAGTCTGGATTGACTTCCTCAGCAGTCATCTGACAGAGAAACAATTCACCAATGTGAGCTGAGTAGTAGTAAGAAAGAGGTTCTAACTATGTTCTCTGCAGAGAATTGCAGTATGCAGTGTTGTTCTAATCTCTTGGCCCGCAGTTTCATGCGTTTCTGCAACTTCTGCATTTCTAAAAATGGTGAGCAAAGGTGCGATGAAGCAGACCCTTGTGACAAACAGTCTGAACATGTTGATGGTGCTAATCATAGTAACTTTAAAGAGCGTTCTGAAGAGTAAAGTTTAGAGCAATTAGCTCAGTTAACAATACGAAAGCTGTAAAAAAGAAAAATGCATCTTGCTATGATTGGAATCTGCTCCAAAATGCAGTGAGATGCAGAGCTGGCGCAGATGGGAGCTGCCATCACAAATACTTTGAGTGGACAGGGCCTCAAAATATACTGTAGTAGGCTCTCCTGCCTTGCAAGAGGGGTCACTGCCTGGTAAATTGTTGTGTGTCGGTGGCCCTGGAAAGCATGGTGAGTGGTCTGCAGAGCTGTGTTCACCTGTAATGCTTCAGAACTCCCCAGTTTTGTGTGGTTCTGTCATATTCAACTTAAGATTTTGAGATCTTGGGCATAAGTCCCGATTTTAGGGAGCTACTGTCCTTGTTCCCTATCTACTTAACAGAAAAAGATCAGGTGTGGCACTGTTGTTTCTTGAGGGCTAGGAGTCTTGCTTGTGGGTCACTCGAGTTTCAGAGTTTCACAGAGATACTGTAGTCACTGTTACCAGGTGAGGTCTGTTGGAGGAAAAACACATCATGCCAGATCCAGCAGCACAAGGGAGGCGAGGCAGCTGCTGTTCCATGTCTCCTGGCCCAGCCAGTAACAGGGCTGAAGATGAATTTACAGCAGGCACATGCACACAGAGCACGCATACATGCTATCTATGTACGTGGCTGGCCAAAGATCAGAAAGAGGAATCGCATGAACACAGCCAGCACCGATAGCCTCATCCCCCTCCCTTTCTGGCTGAGCAGGGTGGAAGTCCACTAGTGGGAATACATCTGCACATGGTGGATCCCTCTAGCAAATGGGTTCAGGTGCTGGCATGTGGACATGAGCCCCAAGGCTGCAGCCCTGCTCGGGTTGCTGGTACAGACTGTGGCATGTGTGCAGACACACACACATGCCCAGGACTTTCCAGGTCCCAGTAATTGGCCCCCTGTGCTCTCGCACTATGCAGGTACTCTTACAACACAGAGCCAGCCCTTAAAGACCTCCTTATTTCCCCCTTGCTCCGGGCTACTTGACCTGTTCACCACCTAGTCCAGCTTTGTCTTCACTAGTGGTAATACGTGTGTGCTCCCACACTCCGGTGCCTGGACACACAGGCCATCCAGCCCATGGTCGGACTCCAGTTGCTGCACACAGAATACAGATCCCTGACCAGGGACAGAGTTAGAAAGAAGTTTAGTAAGAAGATGAGAGAAGGTGCCAAGGGTATAGCAAGACAAGCGTACTGACCAGCAAACTATTTACACGTGACTGGCCAGCCCCTTTTATGCCCTTGCTGTTCTATATCCCCATGCTTATTCCTCTCCAAATCGCCTAAACCCCTCCCTTTTCCCACCTTTGGTTCCTATAAGAAGTCCTGTGTGATCCCAAACTGCCTTCCCCACCCTCCCCACATCCCATAATGTGTCCCAAACCCCAGGCAACAGCTCCTCCTTAGTCCAAAAGGTGGTCTAGATTGCCACTTCCATTGACTCATGGTGGTGAGGTTTCACGCCTGGCGAGTGGGGCTGATGGCTCTCCTGGGAGAGGCTTGGACAAGCTGTTTTTTCCTGAGAGTCCTTAGTTCGGGTTCCTACCCGCCATTGTGTTCCCCTGCGCTCCCCTGGCTTGCGCAGGTGGGACTTCAGCGGGCTGGTGGCTCCTCTGGTGGGCCTGGGAGTAGCCCAGCAGTGTGGTATTTGAATTCCCCCTCCTGCCTTTGTCTGTCTGAGCTCATCATTCATGGGTGTGCAGAGGAGCTTTTATCGCATGGTCTAACATCAGTATTTTGTCGCATAGTCTAACATCAGTATTTCCTTTTGCCCTTTTAATTGGCAATTTGTTGCCTTTAACTTGAGGGTAACAGACTGACAGTCCATGCCACCAGCTTCTCATCAAAGGCCTCGTTTGCCTTCTTTCTTTGACTTGACTCCTTTTGGATGAGGATTTGATAGTTATTCTCTGTAGGCGGATGTTTCATTCTTGTTTAAACTGAAGACTTATCTGGTACAATGCTTCTTTTAGAGGAAAACGCTGAACCGGATTTGGATGATAATGAAGATGAGGAGGAGACAGCAGTAGAAATTGAGGCAGAACCAGAAGTTGAGCAAGAGGCTCCTGCACCACCTCCCAGTAAGAAAAGAAGAGGAAGACCACCAGGCAAAGCTGCCACTCAACCAAAACAATCCCAGCGTAAGTCACTGCTTGAAGCTCACGTTACGCTGCTTAAACTGCTTTTTTCCTTGGATTTGGCAATTCATATAGGAGAACTGCTCCCCTCAAGTGAGCTTATTTAAAAAAAAACAAACCCCTGCATTTGTCTCTACTTTGTGAAGACCACACCTTTTGTTTGAAATGAGTTGCAACCGTTTCCTAGTCATGAGGAAGCATAGTCGCTTCAGACTACGTAAAAAGGAGAGGACATTTAGTAGTATTCCAACTATAGATGTGCAAACTGCTCATTTTTTTCCCAGGTTTCTGCATGTCTATTAGTGTACAGTTACTGTTAAAATAATTGTTAGCACAATCACCATTGTATTCTTACCTGTGTGGACTTTTGTAGGTGCTACCACAAATGAACATGCTTCAGGGCTGAACTTCTGAGCATAGCATAAATGCAGACATAGTTTCAACTCTGTGGAGTGTTCTCCTTAAGAATAGAAATCAATAACTGTGCATAGTCCAAGTTAAAAAAATACTAAGAACAAAGCAGGAAGGGCAGATCTGTTCCTGCAGGGGGTGTTGGCTCCCCAGTGGCTTGGCTGTCTACTCAGTGCTACAGGTGTGTCCTTGTGTCCTTCCTAGAGTAACAGCCTGCCCAAGGATTTTACACTCACTTGTCACTAGTGTCACTGGACTCACCTAAATCTGAAGATTTGCCTTGCACCACGAGTGAAGAGAGGCTGATTTGATACACGCCTGTACATTGATGTAGTCTTATTTGTTGATTGCTCTGCAAAATCCATTGTTTGAATAATGTGTTAAAGTTCCACTGTGCCTTACGATGCTTGTACTGGTAGCGCATCTTCATGCAAGGGCAAGGAAAATAGAGGGTTGATACTTAGACGAGTGAAGCAGGTTGAATCACTGCACTGATGTGCGAATGTGTCTTCATTGTGGGCCTCACGTTTTCTTTCCATGCAAGAGTCTAAGTATCTACTGAAAAATGATCTAATGAGGCCAGCTCTGGAACCAGTAAAAAAAAAAGTCATTTTTCTCTCTCCCCCTTTGTTTTCTGCCCTTCTAGCTGCAGCAATCATTCAGGTTGAAGACCAGAACACTGGTGAAATTGAAAACATTATAGTTGAAGTAAAGAAAGAACCTGATGCAGAAACAGTAGAGGAAGAGGAGGAAGCTCAGCCTGCTGTAGTGGAAGCTCCAAATGGAGACCTCACTCCTGAGATGATTCTCAGCATGATGGACCGGTGATGGAGGAAGACCACGCTGGATGACTGAACTGGCCTGGGCTGTGTTTAAGCGGCTCAAATCTATTTTTCCTTTTACCTTTTTTCTTGGCTTTGGGAAATGCATCATTTTAGACCATTTTACCAAACATACTGGGAAATAAAACTTCAAAATGATGTTAGAATGTGATTTAACTAGAACTTGCTGTTTTATGTTAGCATTACAGGATCATGGAACATTAGGAAATATTTTGGAGTCCTCGAGGGTTTCCTGTGAGGTGCTTGATTAGTTTTGCTCTGAACTGCATTGTAAACACGGTCCTTGGACCAGCTTTACATGCAACAAGTTTTATTATACAAAAGTGGAAGCCTTGACTAGAGTATGTGGTAAACCACTCCGGACTTGCCCTTCCAGTTCCCAGAGTCCTTGAGCCTCCTTCTCTCAGTAGTGTTTTTAACTGTAAATGCAGACTTGGGAGGGTTCTAGACTTTTAAAATGTTTTTTGCTTTTCCCCACTGACTAGCTCCGGTTCTCCAAGTCGGCTGCACACGGTAGTTTTGGCATGCTCCAACTGGTTTCTGTCCTTAATGTGCTTTGCTTTCTGCAAAGCATTTCTGTAATGGTCAAGCTTGTAAATAACTTTTTTTTACATTTTAATCTTTTTCCATTAATTAAGAGGTATGCAACAATGCAGTTTAAATAAACCCCAGTATTTTAATTCCTTTCGAACTAAGTGACAAGAGGATCGATAGAGTGTAAATGTTGGAAAAGCTGTTGATAACCAATCACGTAGAGATGTACCCAGACTATTGCTTGCAGAACAACAGAAACCCACACGTGAAATCTGGTTTTGAAACACACAAAACTGGCATTTGAAACATGTATAATTAACCTTCTTTTTGAGTTATAACTTCACGACTACATTTTCTTTGCTCTATCTTGTAGTTGTATTTTGTGTTTATGAATCCTATGTTAAGGCAGAAGTGGTGATTTGTAAGTGGGTCACTGCAGCCCTCAAAACCTGGGCCAGGAAATTTTAATAGGTCAGTAATTATACAATTTTGGATCTCTAATAAAGACAAAAAAGGAATAATGTGAAATACAAATGATGCCTGTATATGAAACTGTCACATGTTAAAATATGTAAGCTTTTTATAGAGCCTCAGTCTTGCTGATTTCAAACAAATTTTTCTTCTATGTATCGCTTTTAAGAGAGCTATCAGTTTAGCTATCAGACTCTAGGTTGATGCATTTTTGTACTTAGCTGTACTGTGTGATATTTTTCATTATTTTAGGAAGCCAACATGGGAAAAAATACTGTTATAAAATATGTAATGGGGTTTGAAAGCTGGGAAGGAGAATATACTGCTGTACAGCTAATAAATAATAATGGATTAACATGTGTGCTCACGGGCTGCTTTCTTTGGGCATAACAACTGTGTGACCTGGCAATGATCTCCGGACTGTAAAGCCCCTCCTCCTGGAAGGATGCTGCAGGCCTGCCTGTGGAAACAGGGAGCAGCCGCTTTTCTCTCGTCGTGGGTGTTCCTCGTACTGTGCCGAACGCAGGGTGGTGAGCTATGAGATTAAATCATGGTGTGCTGCTGTCAGCCGCAGGTGAGTGTGCAGCTAACCAAGTGGGGTTACTGCGGCGCAGGCAGCGCGCTGAGCTACCTCACAGCAGCTCCTTCGTGTACCAGGGATCTAAGCTGCTCTGCTGGGGCTGCGTGGAGGTGTAGGCAGGGCACAGGTAACGTAAAATGTGCTGGGCTGGCCGCGCGCTAACTTAAGCGTTTACAGCTTAAGTGAGAAGTAATGCGGGAGTATTTAACTACATGTTTGGTGACTACTTATCTCTGGTCCTGAGACGTGGTCCTTCTTAAACTTGCAAAGAAAAGCTGTCTCAAGGCTGATGCGTAGAATCCTGGGCGGGATGGAAGCTTGTTTCAGCAGGTGGGAGATGTAGAGGTCAGGGCTGCTGCTGGGAGGAGCCAGGTCTGGCTGCAGAAGTGGATAAGCCCTGAGAAGTGCTTTGTCAGTCGGGTAAGGACCTTGTGTACCTGCGAGCCCAAAGAGGTGCTTCAGACAGAGGCAGTGCTCTGAAGGAAATGCGCTTTTGTGTAGGCCTAGAGCTAGGGAGGCTTTGTGGTGAGCCGGAAAACTGAAGGTGTCCTCAGCACCTGTAGTGCCGCGGTGTGCTGGTGGAGCAGACGTGCAGCTAACGCTGCTGATGCCAGCAGCTGTTCCTCGGCTCTGTTCTGCTTCTGCCTGGCCCAGGGCTCGCGCTGTAGCACCGGCATGTAGCGTTGCAGCGGATGCTGTGTGAATGCTCTCGTCACGGCCTGCAGCCGCATCTCGGGCTTCCGAGCAGGTCTGCTCTCGCCTGCAAAGCCCGCTCGCCTGAGGATGCTGCTGAGGCCTTTCGTATGCCTGAAGGGTAAGCCGTGATCTCTTAGACCCTGTGGCTCGGGCCACCGCCGCCAAGCGGAGCACGAAAGATGTTATAACGGCTTTAACTAGTGACCTGTGATGGCCCCCCAAGATGTCATGCGTGCTCCAGTGGAGGCCTCCCTTGGTCTGCACGCAACTGTTTGCCCTGTACCCAGCTCTGAGCGACCCCAAATCCCAAGGCTCGTGTTGCCAGCTCTTCCTTCAGCTCCAGCAGTAGCTGGGCAGAGGGCTGAAAGGAGGGGAGCCTGAGAGGGGCATCTGTCCAAAGACTGCAGGAACGACTGCTTCCGAATCGTCTTTGCTCTGCTGACGGTGTGTCGCATCTCTTGGCAGCTCCTGCCCTGCTAGTCGCAGCCCGCCGCAGCGGCACGTGTGGGGAGGTGGGGTTGATCTCCAAGGGACCGCTGGCGACTTGTGCCGCGCTTTCCTGAGGGAACCAATTCCAAGCATCAGCAGTTAACGCAGTAGGTAAGCGCAGCGTTCCTGCCTGTAGAGTGGGCCTGCTAACTTACTGCAGACCGCTTTTTGGTGCTTTTCCAGAGGCCCAAGCAAGGGTTTCATGGGGATGGGAGCAGTCACTCCTATGGTGGCCATCCTCCTTTTTCTTCACCCTTGTCTGTTACTTCACACTCCGCTCAGCTGACCTGCTTTCTACATGTGTGCTCAGTAACTAGTGCTGTTATGCAGCCTGTTGTGGTTTTTTCTTTTTTTTTTTTTTTCATTCAGTTTGAGCTGGACCTCACGCCTTGGGCAGATACCTCTGCTTGTGTATCTCGCAGGCTTCTGGTTTGTCCTTGGTGGAGCTATTCTGGAGAGATGCAGCGCAGCGTCCCGGTGTGCTCCCCAGGACACCACCCAGGGCAGCATCTCAAGCCTGAGCGAGGACAGAAACTCTCTGCTCCACCCCGCTGCTATTGTCGATGCTGTACCCGGTGTCTCGGTCTGTGAGTGAAAGGCCAGGGCTGGCACTGAGCTGATCGGTGATTCGAGGTAGATCCGCTCAGCTACTTTCCAGACTGCTGCCAGCATCCCTCGCTTGGTCTCGACTACCAAAACGTGAGCAGGTGCTGAGGAGGGAAGGTGGTGCAGCTGCGAGGAGTCCTGGTGCGGCTCCTGGCATCCAGAGCTAGGGCTGCTGTCCCGAGGGCCTGCTGGAGAACATCAGCACTGCCCGGCAGGATGGAGAGGGGCTGAGACTGGCTCCAGGTGGCTGCTGCAGCAACCGAGAGCTCCCGTGAGTTAGAGGGACTAATTTCTCTCACATTGCTGGGTGGGTACCAAGCCTGTTTCTGAGGGTGTCAGACTGAGGTTCTGTTGGTACAAACCATGGCTTTCTCTTCTGCATCAATGGAGAAAAACTAATGACCTCTTCTACTCTTGTCCTCGCAAGGGACAGCGGCTTCTGTAACCAGAAAGGCTGCAGGAGCAGGAAGGCTAAGGAAAATGCAGGAGTGCTTCTTGATGGAGCAGAGGACTTGTTGGCAGAAGACATGGGAAAAAAAGCAAGGTACTCAGTGCTGCCCTTGCCTTCATGTTTGCTGGTGAGGTCTGTCCTCAGACCTCCCAGAGCCCAAGCCTAATGGTGGCCTGACGGATGCACCTGAGGGTGCTGGGGACACCAGCCAACGTCATTGCAAAGCCACACTCCATCTGTGACACGTCCTGGTGATATGGGGAGGTTCATGACACCTGGAAAAAGGCAAATGTCCTACCCCTCTTCAAGAAGGGTAAGAAGGAAGATCTGGGGAAATACAGGCAGATCACAGTTTGGTTCCTGAGAGCAAATCCTTCTAGGCGCTGTTTCCAGGCAGACAAAGGACACAGAGGTGACTGGGAATGGCCACCGTGCTGCAGGCATATCCTGCCTGACCGACATTCTCCAAGGAGGTGGCTCGTAGGGCGGGCAAGCGGTGAGCCATGAATGTGCATCTGGACTTTAGCAAGGCCTTTGATATGGTCTCCTATAGCCTCCTCATAGCCAAACTGGAGAGAGAGACTGGAGGCTAGGGTTACTGGGTGGGTGGAGAACTGGTCAGGCCACCAGGTTCGGCATGGTCAGCAGTATGAGGGCTGACTGATGGTGGTTGTTCGTGGTCCTCAGGGATGAATTGTATGGCCAACGCTGTTTAACATCTTATTAACAACCTGGCTGGTGGGACAGGTGTGGTCTCAGCAGGTTTGTGCCTGATGCCAAACTGAGGGGAGCAGTCGATATGCTGGAGGTGGGACCAGAGAGGCCTTGGCAAGTACTGGGCTGCTGGGAACCTGCTGGAGCTGAGCAAAGGCAAATGCAGCGTCTGCCCCTGGGAGGCAGCAGCCGGGGGGGACAGCGGGGTGGCCGGGAGTCAGCAGGTGCCCCAGGAGCAAGCTGGGTTAGTGATAGTGCAGCCACTGGGGCGGACACTGCGTTTGCCTTGTGGGATCTCCATCCTTGGAGTTGTTCAGATCTCAGCTGGACATGACCCTGAGCAAGCAAATTGGCCCAGTCGGGAGCAGGTGGTTGGACCAGCGACCTCCAGAAGTGACCGCTGGCCAAGATGGCTCACAGTCTGCAGTAGTAGGGAGCTACAGGAGAAGCTGTCACTGAGGGCACGCAGGACGTGTTCACGTGTAGAGCACCTGGGTGCCCATGACAGCGCGGTGCCGGAGCATACTGACATCTGCGCTGGGAGCAGGGCTGTGGGCAGAGCAGGTGAAATGGTGTTCTGGAGCCAGGTGTGAGCTACGCTTGGGTAAAGAGCTCCCACTGTTACCTCCAGAGCCCGTTAAGTGCTTCAGTCCCCAAGGGCAATCAAGGGACGGAGAGGAGCACCAGGACCTCTTTCTGGGAAGCTCCTGGTACTGGTACAATGGAGCTGAGAATGCCCAGCCCATGTCCACTTGGGGAAGAAAGAGGAGGTGGGCGAGGTTTGTTCTGGTCGTCTTGACGTGCCCGTGTTTGCACAACCGACAGGGAATGCTTGCGCACATGGATATTTTCCTCTGCCTTGCTCCTGGAGGAGATGTTCTGCACGGATGCTTGGCATGTTCCAGCATGTGGGAATGAACTTGGGATGGGGCTTGTCTGGAGCTCCTCTGTGCGTCTGAGCTTCAGTACGAGCCATCATCTAACGGGTTGCTCTCTCCGTGTCCTGAATATTCTTGCGTGACAAAGCTGGGACCTGATGCTCCTTCTGAGGTGCTCAGATACCCGTAGCCTGGTCTCCTGTCATCCTGGAAAAGCCATAGATCCAGGCAGGACTGTCGTGGGGTGGGGACGGATGCTGCCTGCACTGGGCAGTGAACACCCTCTGCCCTTCCTTTTCCTGGTGCTCATCTGCCTGCTGAGGTGGCTCTTGAGGCTCCGGGACGGCTGCCCTGCGAGGAGGTGCCTGCCCTGAGCCACGCTCTCCCCAGCCGCCTCCCGGCCGCGTGTTGTGGTTGGGCTCTATGGAGACAGCCGTCCCTGCAGGGACATCGCTTCCTGCCTGTGCTTTTATGCTTAAGGTGGTTCCAGAAACGCCGTGGCCTCAGGTGCGTGCAGCAGGAGAGCAATTGCCCAGCACTTCCAAGCACCAGCCTGCTCTGAGTTATTCCAGCTCTGGAAAAACTCCAGGAGCCCTCAGCTGGCAGATCGCTGCTCAGGCAGCCTGGAGCTTGGCGGTTTGTCAAAAACAGAAGTTTGGTGGGACGAGGCAGCTGGCACCCTCCGTCTCAGCTTGTGCTGGTGGTGGGGACCCAGTCTACCTGCTGAGAGCAGCCCTGCGGGCTCCCTCAGCACCTCCTCCTGATTCTCTGGTAGGGTCTGCTGAGCCAACGCTGAGGAACGTTGTGTCCCGTGAAGTCCTACAGCACTGCGCAGGATGGTTTTCTGCTCCATCCTGGAGTGCTTCCAGCTTTTTGCCCGGTCTGGAGCCTTTCCTGGGAGAGCGGAGTGCGGTTGGTGCACCCAGTGTGTTGCTGCAAGGAGGCCACTCTAGGTTTTGCTTCTCCTCCCCGCTTTGGGGCAGCGGTTGTGGCTGCCCGAGGGGCACCCTGGTGTGACATCTGGGGCATTTCTGCTCTGCAGAAGCACCTTGCAATGGGCACCCGCACCCATCTGCACCAACCCTTCCGGGTGCCCAATGCAAGGTGGAGGAGCCAGGCTGGCCTCCCCACGCGGGGAGCTCACCGCCCATCTCCAGCCACCGAGGCAGAAATCTGTCCCCACGAACAGCCGCGGGCTGCAGGGCAAGAAGAGACCAGGGAGCCTCCAAGCTTGGAGATGCTGCTCCTGGCCCCCTTGCAAAGCTTGGAGATGCTCTCCAGCGCGGGGTCTCGTGGGCTTTGCGTGGGCTGCGGGCTCTGTCGCTCTCATCTCGCATCTCTTGCTCGCTGGGTAAATCTTGCCTGACGGGGCAGGAAGAGGCACCGAGCACTGGAAGGGGGAGGAGGTGCCGAGGCGGCGGAACTGCCAGTTGGTAACCTCAGCGCTTCCTCCCAGCACCGTGCCTCTGGCCCCAAGCAGGGGCTGCGCTGGAGGATGCTGCCCTGATCCCGCCTGCTGGGCTCATCCGTGGCACCCGCGATGGCTGCGTCCCCTGGGGGGATCCCCGCTGAGCTGCAAGGTAAGCAGCGCCCGCCTCGTGCCGCATGGGCGCCTGCTGGTACGCGGCCTCCTCGGCCCCACGGCCACGCCAGGGCCAGCAGAGCTGCTTTTGGGCTCATCACGGCCTGCAGCTGCATCTCAGGGGGTTCCGAGTGGGTCTGCTCTTGCGTGCAAAGTCCGCTTGCTTGAGGATGCTGCTGAAGCCAAAAGCATCCCCCAAAACCAGTCCGGCTCCGCAAGGATGTGGTTTTGCGCGGCTCCCCCTGACCAGCAGGGTTTGTGGGTGCAGCCTGGTGATGCTCACAGCCACGGGCTGCCCCTGCCAAGGGGGGTCCCCAGGGCCACCCCAGCTGGCCCCAGGCTTGGCAGGGAGGGACGCAGAAGGGATGCAAGAAATACATGGCTTCAGGGAAGTTCTCCTTCCTCCTGGACTTGATTGGAGAAAAAAAAAAGGTTGTGGAGGTCTGAGGGTCCTGCAGCAGCCTCACCAGCCCCATCGGTGCTTGCTTCAGTGGGAAGGAGCGAGTCACCTCAGCCCTGCTTCCCAGCTCAACCGGGATGGGTCCCTGGGGACAATGGGGACCTGCACGCTCTGCTTTTGCTCTCCTTGGCTCCCTTGGGTGCTAAGAAGGGCAGCAGAGCCCCCACAGGAACAGACCCAAAAAGAAAAATCCTCCCGAGTGGGATGGGTGTGCAGAGAAAGGTGAAACCTTTCTGGGGATGCGGAAATCCAGGTGAGAGCTTTGGCAGGGAAGCTCCCAGTGTAGGAGGGATGCGAGCCAGCCATCCCCTGCCACCGGCAGAGCTCGCGGGGTGCTCTGTGCCGCTGTGAAAGCCCGGTCTGCTTTGCATGGGGGCAGGCAGTTGCAGTTCTGGTCCTACCAGCCTCCTCCGAGCAACAGGTCTGCAGCAGGGAGGCAGCGAGCAGAGCTCGAGGCCAGAGCGATGCCCAAGCTGAGCTGCAGCGCGGGTGGGAGCGACTGGATCGCAAACACAACGGGACCGGCACACGCAGCCACCAATGCACTTTGTGGCTGAGGCGGTTTCCAAAGAAATGCCCCATGGGAAGGGCTCAGGGGGTGCCGAGGAGCACTCTTGGAGATGCAAAGGGTGCCAGGGCTCAGCTGGCTGGGGTCTGCGCGGAAGAGCAGCGTGATGCCACGTCCAGCTGGCGATCGGTGACAGTCTGGTGGCAGAGCACCTGGGGACGCCCGCTCTCAGGGGGTTTTGTCCCTCGGGAAGGAGGGGATGGGGCTGCCGCTGTGGTTTAGGGGAGCTGGATGCTCAGCGCTTCCTCCTGGCATGGGAGGCGGGGGGATCGCCTTGGGCACGTTGTGCCATGTGCCCCAAGGGCAGCAGGGCACGGGTGCACGGGAGGGAGTCCAGCGCTGGTCTTTTCAGAGGGCATCACGGCCTCCCTGGGGACAAAGAAGATCCTCCTGGTCAAGAGTGTTCAGCTGCAGGTGAAATCCAAGTACGACGACTTTATCTTGGTAAGTGCAGTGTCCCGCACAACGTCCCTTTGCAGTTAGCCTGAGCTGCGGCCCCAGACCCATGGCACACAGGGGGACCCCAGTGCACCCACCTCTGCCCCGACCTTGCTGCAGGCTGCAGGCCGCGTTACTTGAGTTATGCGTTCACCTTGCCCCTGCTTTTCCCACGTGCTGGCCGCGGAGGGGTGCAGGGCAGCGGCTCCTGCCTCACCCCGCTCCCGTCCCACCAATTTCCCCCTGCCTAGGTGCTGACGCCCTGGCGTGCCTACGTGCTGCCGGTGATGCTGCCAGTCAGGGTGAGTGCCAGGCTCGGGAGATCCCGTGGAGTGGGATGGGGGGAAATGGCTGGGGGGGGTGGGGGGTTGGGTTGGGTGCTGGTGTGTGGGGGACAGGGGGCACCTTGGGTCCCCTTCTGCGTCCACGCCGGGGCTGACCCAGCTCTTGTCTCCTGCAGGTACACAGCAGCTTCAGCTTCCTGGAGGTGAGGGACATCGCCGTGCGAGAGCCCAGCGTGGTGAGTGGCCCTGCGCGGGGGGAAGCCTGGGGCAAACCCAGCGCCCGCCTCCCCGGTGGGTCCCCGGGTGCTGGGGATGAGTGTGGGTGCAGCCCCGGCCACTCCTGCTCGGCAGGGACAGGGTGATAAACCGCGGCTGGCTTAACCCAGGCGATGCCAAATTTAGCAGGAGGGTGTTTTAAAGCCCACTAATCCTCTTACAGCGAGGTGGCCGAGGCGGTGGGAGCGAAGCGGGAAGGAGAGGAGCGGGGTGCCTGAACGGGGGCCGTCTGGGCCGAAAGCAGGGCTGCAGTCCCCGTTAGCAGCCTGTCTTCAGTTAGCTCGTTCGAGCACTGTCGGAAACAACAGTCCAGGAGCGGGCTGCGGATCTGAGCTCTGGGAGCTCGGGTGGGAGAGCAGAAGCCTTGGCCCTTCAGCTTGGCACAGGGGCATCTGAAAATCCCTGGAGGCTGCGGTCCCAGCAGATCGCTGTCGTCTCGCTCCTGCGCTCAGCCAGCCTGTAATTAAATCAAGGAACGTGTTACCATGGGATCTGGGAGGAGCTGAAAGCTAAAAAAGCCTTGAAACCCAATTAGAGAAATGCAAGGAGGAAACCTCCATCAGGGGCCGGTTGGCACAGTGAGCTGAGTGTGACAGCAAGGGATGTTTTTCAAGACTAATGGCCATGGGACCACAGGCATTAAACCAGCACCATCCTACAGCTGCTGCCTGTTAAACACTACCCCTGACTGCTTTGAGCTGCTTTTACATTGTCTAAACGTGAATATGGGGGGACTGATGCCTTATTCTGGCACATCCCGTCATCTTTAATGCATTTCATCCTAAGTACCTGATGCTCTTAGCCCTACCTGTGCATGCAGGCTGGGACTGCAAGCAGAGGCTGTTTGGTTGCTGTCACCGCCGTGTCTGCGGGCTCGGGGACGCTGCCAGCGTTCCCAGGCGTCTCCCATCCTTTGGCATCTGCAGGTTGTCATAGAAACGGACACATCGTCCTACGCCTTCCGGCTCATGTCCTTCGACGACTTGGAGCAAGTTGTCGTCCATGTCACCATGTCACTTAAGAAGGTCTTCCCAGACTCGTCCCCTGGGTAAGGGTCCTCTGCTCCTCAAGGTTGTTGTGTAGGCACCAGAGGGCTTGCGTTGCCTGTTTGCTCAGAAAGGTCCAAAATTTCTGCTGGGTCCTTGTAGTGGGAGAAAGCCACGCTGATAGGGGCCAAATGAGCACCTCCATTCCCCCATCATACTGGGATGAGCGCTTCTGGCCACCCCCTGGGCTTGGCACAGGGCTTGTAGCTGGTGGGGATGCTCTTCTGCCAGCTCACCATACTCTCCTCTGGTCCTTCCCCAGGACGCTGCTCAAGAACTCACCCCCCAACCTGTACGAGAGGATCCGGAGGGTCACGGACTCGCTGGAGGAGATGCTGCAGAGCAACCAGGGGCCCTGCGGTAAGCGCACACCCCACCCCGGGGGGCAGGAGCTCGAGGGACACGGCTCCCCAGAAAGGGGCAGGACAGGCGAGGGCGAACAACCAGGGAGGCCTCCACCAGCGAGGATGCGTGGCCATGCGTGCTCCCGTCCACCTGAGGCGGTATCGCTGCAGAACCAGGGGCTTTTTCTGCAGCCCCACTTGGAGCGGGAGCTTTAAAGCTCCAAGGGTTTTAGAGGGAGGAGAGTGAGACCAAGAAGCATGGGCAAGTAGGTGGTTGCTAAAAAGGTGATGACAGGAGCACGTTCCCGGCACACCTCTGTTGCCACAATAGCGATGCATTTGTTTCTTAATTGATGAGGTTGCTATAACAGGGAAATTGGGCATCAGGGTGATGCTGGGGTTGCGAGGCTGGGGCTCTGCGGGCATCAGCAAAGCCGAACGTGCCAGGGGAGCTGCGACGGGCAGGTGGGAGCAGGGGCAGCAGCACGCTGGGCTCTGCTGCCTTCCCGAGCTGCACGATCGCTTCTGGGGCGGCAGCAGCCCGAGCAGGATGCTCCCGCCCCGTTGAGGAGGGACAGGAGAGCCCCTGCCTTCCCCCCCCTGCTCTCTGCCCTCCCCGGGGGTCTCCTCCATGTTCTCCTTGGTAAATGCGGCTCACGGTGCCGCCTTCTCTTATCAGGTGGGTTTTCGGAGACCTACGCCGCGTTATGCGATTACAACGGCTTTGCCTTCCGCGAGGAGGTCCAGTGGGTGAGCTGGTCAGCCCCGCGGAGTGCCCCAGCGTGCGGCTGGGAGCCGGGGGAGCAGGATGCTGCTGGGTGCCTCCGCTCCTGCCAGCACCCTCGCGGGGCTGGGGACAACCAGGGGTCGGGGCTGGGGGCTGCCTTCCCAGGAGCTGGCGCTGAGCCCTGTCCCTGTGTCTGCCCCCTCGGACAGGACGTGGACAACATCTACCACGGCCAAGACTGCCGGGAGTTCAACCTGCAGGACTTCAGCCACCTGGAGAGCCGGTGCGTCCCTCAGCGGTGCCCTCTGCCACGCCAGCGCTTGTCCCCACCCTCACCGCCCGTGGCAGGGGTCGCTGGGTGCTCGCGTCCAAACCTTTCGTGGCTTTGTGCCTCAGGGAGGACACGTCTGCAGCCTGCGCTTGTTCCCCCCCTAGCAAATACAGCTAGAAGCCCTGTCCCATGGGGCAGGAGGCCGGGCAGACTTCATTTTTAACATTTAAATGAGCCAAGCAGCCCATGAAGGGGGCGCGAGCCGAAGGCCGCATCGGCTCCTCTCCGCTTGCGCCAGTCAGGTGTTTCCCCATGCAAAGCAGCCGGCTCCGCTCGCAGCTGTGCAGCTTTGTGCAGCTCCCATGGCTTGCAGCCCCGCTGCCTCCCCCAGTTTGTCACGGCACGGGATGCCCCCAGAGACACGCAGGAGCTGTGACCGAATCCCTCGTCCCTGTCACCCCGCAGGGACGTGGCGCTGAGCGTCGCCGCCTTGTCCTTCAACCTGTGGTTCACGAAACTCTCCTGCAAGGACTTCAGGCTGGTGAGTGCCTGCACGCGGAGCCATCCGTCCCCGCCGGCCGGGGTCTGAGAGGCTTTGTCCCCTGCAGAACCAGGAGATCGCCGAGCAGCTGCTGTATATGCTCAGCAAATCGGTGACGCTGGAGGAGCTGGCGCTGGAGAACAGCGGGCTGAGATGGTGAGGGCAAGCGTCGCTTCTCCGCGGCCGCCCTGTGACGCTGCTGGATAAGTGCCTCAGGCTGCACAGGGACCCCCCTTCTGTCCTCCCTCCTGCTGCTTTGCAGATTGCATCCCCAAATTCTTAAAATGGCAGAAGTTTGGGTGAGATGATTGAGCACCCAGCAGGACAAGCTCCTGCTGCCCAGGCTGGTGGCTGGAGGACGGGGATGCTCGTCCTCAGTGCTGCAGCACCAAGCGGGTTTCGGGAAGCTGGGGGAATTGGCAATTTAGGAAGCGGGGGTGCTTGGAGGGGGGAGAGGCTCCTGGAGAGGAGCTTTTGGATGGAGCAGGTACGGCGGCACATCCCTGTAAGGCTACGAGGCGGGTGGCTGCATCTCCTGGCGGTGTCGTCCTCCCTGCAGCGACTTTGCGCAGAGGATGGCCCAGGCGCTCAGCAGGCATCCCGACTCCATCCTGCACACCATCAACCTCGCTGGGAACCAGCTGGAGGACAGAGGTATCCGACGGGATGAGCTCAAGCCCACGCGAGCTGTAGTTCCACTCTGCGCCCCAGCCACCCCGGGGTCCCCGTGCCCACGGCGGTGCCCCCGCTGCCCCACCTCTGCAAGGTGTGGGCACCCCGCTCGTGCTGGCATGGATGCTGAGGGCTTGTTCTGCTCTCTCACCAGGGATAATCGCCTTCAGCCGGCACTTTGAGAAGAGACCCAAGGGCCTGCAGAGCCTCAACTTGGCCAGGACAACGCTTGCTGCTAAAGGTACGGCTGAGCTGGGCACCCGGAGGGGCCGCGGGGTCCCCTGCAAGGACGTGCTGAGGGATGCGATGTCCTGCTGCCTGAAGCCCACCTCTTCCTCCCTCCGAGCAGGGATGAACACGCTGTGCCAGGCGCTCACAGCCAACAAAGCCATCGGCTCCTCGCTCCGGCACCTGGACCTCTCAGGGAACCCCGGCAGCCTGGCTATGGAGGACACCAGCGTGAGCATGGGGCAGCGCTGCTGGGATGGGAGATGCCACCAGGAGCAGGGAGGCACCCGGAGTGCTGCGTCACCCAGTGCCGGATCCGTCAGCGCTGGGGTTCACGGGGTGGGGAGCGTGGTCCTGGGCGAGATGCTGAGCCCTCTCTCCTGCAGAGCTTGCAGAGCCTCCTGGGCCGGTGCAGCTCACTCGCACACCTCAGCCTGGCTGCCACCGACTGCTCCCTGGACACCGTGAGTCCAAATCTGCTGCCGCAGCTTCATGGGGAGGCTCAGAGCTGGGGCAGGTGGTCCCAGCGTGGGCAAAGCCTGCCTCGGGGCTCATCACCCTGCCCTTTCTGGTCTGTCTCGGGGTTGCACCCTGGCTGAGTCCTCCTTGATGCATCTCATCCCCCCCCCATCCCACAGCTCTTTGGGGCACTGGTCCAAGGATGCTGTGCCAGCCTGGTCCATCTGGATCTCTCCAAAAACGTGTACTCGCACCGGTGAGCCCCAGATTGCAGAGGGCAGCGGGTGGGTGGCCAGTGATGGCAGATGATGCCATTTTGTGCTCTTCCTTTCCAGGAGGGCAAAAACCATCTCTCCTGACATCAAGCAATTCTTCAGCCAGGCCTGTGCTCTCAGGCACGTCTCCGTGGCGGGTACCAAGCTGCCTCCGGATGCTGTCAGGTATGGGATGGGGATTGGAATCTGCCGAGGGGGATGGATTTGGGGTGGATGTGGTCCGGGTGGTCTCACCTGGGGCTTTGCAGGGATGCTGGATGGGGCTGTGAAAGGCAGAGCCCGCATTGCCCGTGCCAATGGGTGGCTCTGGTGACTTTTCCAGGGCCATGCTGCAAGGACTGGCGTACAACAGCCACATCAGCGACCTGCACCTGGATCTTAGCAGCTGTGAGGTGAGGATGAGCACCCGTAGGTGCCCTAAGTCCGTGCCCTGCCCGCCGCGGGGCTGAGTGACCGTCCCGACGGCAGCATGTCGTTCGCAGGGCTCCCCTTGTACTGATGTCTTGCTGTTTGTTCCAAGCTGAGGTCGGCGGGGGCCCAGGTCATCCAGGATCTCATCCCCGACGCCAGCGCCATCAGCGACCTGGATCTGTCTGACAACGGTGAGTTGCCCTTTCCATGCCCAGGGGAGGTTCTCCTGCCTCTGGCTGCTCCCTGGAGGCCGGCTCAGACCCACGAGCTCGTAGGAGATGGGTAGGGTCCCAGGCACCCTTGCACCCATCGCTGACCTGCTTCCCTTGCCTGGTCACTCAGGACCCAACTTGGTGTGCCAACCACTGCACAGGCATTGCTCTGTGAAATCCCCCCCTGCTGCTTAACGCAACGTTAGATGGTGCTTATCACCTGTGAAAGCAGGTGAAACCTGTGAAACCTGGGCAGCCATCTCAGCAAAGGGTCTGGTGCCAGGACCAGTGGTTTGAAGGCACCCGACCACCTGCTGTAGGTTCCTGCGTGAGAAGTTACCGCCTTGTCAGGATTTATGACTTTCTGCCCTCAAAGCCAGAAGCTACCTGCCTTCCCCCAGGTGGGAAGTCCTTGCATTCGCTCTTCTCCCTCTGCTGATGTCCTCGCCAGCAAGGTCCTACCTTGCCAGGCCTCTTCCATCACCCTGCACTGCTGCATCTGACAGTGGTCCTCACCTCTTCCCTGCCCAAACTCTCCCCCTGGGCAGGTTTGGTCGCTTGTAATTTAAGCAGTGTTGATATCAGTGACTTTGGTCCATGTTTCATGCACAGAAGTGTCCATTCTCTATGCACCCACAGCCACTGAATTCCTGCACTTCATCTGGGTGAGTTAAATGGTGGAAGGAATGTGGAAATGCATCCCCAGAAGTGGCTGAGCTGGTCGGGCTCCCTGAGCGATGAGGGTGCTCAGTAGGTGGTGTCCATGCAGGATCACTGCTCAAAGAGCATCTTCAGCACAGAGCATGGGGCAGCAGCCTCACCTACTGTCCCCACCTGCCTCAGGAGCTGCCTAAAATTGTCATCTCGCATCTCTTGTGCCACAAACCTCTTCAGCTTGCTTCATCTGAAGCAGTCTGATTTAGTAGCTCAGATTTTGAAGCTGGGTGAGATATGGAGAAGGCCTCTTTGGGCTGAAATTCATCCAACCTCTGCAGCAGTTTGCTGCCTGTGCTGCTGACCTCATCCTGCCTCTGAAACCATGAGGCTATGCCAGAGCAACCTAATTATTGCAAAAATCAATTCTGTTGCCGCTTTAATTTCACCGAAAAGGCCCCCAAACTTAGACCAACCTTGCTGAGATCTCACAGCAGATCACACAGCGTGGATCTCTCTAGGAAAGCTGATGTGTTCTGGAGTCACTCAAAAACTCATTCTGGTCATGGCCCCTCTAAGATGCTCCAAAGACTCAGTTTTAACCAAAATGTGGAGCCAAGCTTTGCCAAAATGTATTCATGGGAAGAAGTCCAGGGGCTGCCCCGGGCACCTCTCCGCCGTCCCACGTGGTGGCTCCGCGGGGCTCCCCCTGGGGACCACAGTGCCACCTCAGTGCCCCCTCCGTGGTCCGGAGGGCTCGGAGCATCCCGGTGCGCTCGTCTCTTGCAGGCTTCGACTCCGATATGGTGACGCTGGTGCTGTCCATTGGCAGAAGCAAGTCCATCCGGCACGTCTCTCTGGGGAAAAACTTTAACATCAAATCCAGGTGAGTGCCAGCTGCAGCACTCTGTCCCCGGGCCAGGAGCCCCTCTAGCACCATGCACCCATCTCAGGTCTCCATCCCCATCTGAGCCCCGGGGTGGTCGGGAATGCCAGGAATCACCCGCCCATCCCTTTGAGACCCAGCAGGGAGCCTGATGACTGTCACCTGCTGCAGGCGGGTCGCATCCTGACCCGGCGTGGGCAGGAGGAGGAGGGCTGGGCTCTGCCAGCTGCCCGGCACCCCGTGTGCGTAACCGCCCGCCTCTCCTGCAGGGACGGGCTGCTGGACGTCCTGCACCGCATCGTCCAGCTCATCCAGGAGGACGACTGTGTGAGTACAGCTCGCCCTCGTCTGCCCTGACCGTCACACCCGCGCCCTGTCCTCGGCCACCGAGCAGCCTCCCTCCCGGGGTCCACCCAGCGCGGTGGCCGGGCTCCATCCAGCATGGGGTGGGAGTAAAGCTCCTTCTCCCCTGCCGGCATTAGAGCGCATCTGCTCTTCTCCGCCTCCATCTGAAGCAGACGCTCGGATGGGAAGCGGCTTCTGCTTGGGATGCGGGAAAGGGAAGCAGGAGAGCCCGTGCCTGGCTAAAGGCGCGGAGGAGAAGCGTGGTGTGACATGGCTGTGGTCCAGCTTTCCTCAAAGACACCTTTCCTCCTCTCTGCTGGGACTCGAGCCAAATCCCTGGTGTCTCCTGAGCACTCCTCGTGCTTCCTGGGGTCGGCGCGACACAGGCTGCCGCGGCAGCCACCAGCCCACGTGTCCCCACCGCACGGCAGCAGGTCTGCCGGGGTGACCACCCAGGCGTGCTGTGACGGTGACAGCCACATCTCCCTCTCCTTTTCCCCCACCCAGCCCCTCCAGTCCCTGTCTGTGGCCGAATCGCGCCTCAAGCTGGGAACCAATGTCCTGCTGAGCGCCCTGGGCAGCAACACCAGCCTCATCACGCTGGACATCAGCGGCAACGCCATGGGGGACACCGGCGCCAAGATGCTGGCCAAGGCCCTGCAGATCAACACGAAGCTCAGGTAGCAGCAGAACCGTGCAAACCTCCTCCTGTGGTCTGCTTTCCCATGGTGGCCGTGATGCAATGGTCCTGGTCGGGATGCTGATGCCACCAGAGGAGGCTCCTTGTGACCACAGACCAGTCCATGGCCAGCAGTCGGATGCTGTGACCGTACCTCGCTCTCGTGCCAGCCAGCTGGTGACGTGCATGGGAGCAGCTGAATATCTGTCCCTGCATGGTGGCCCTGTGCCAGCACGTGCCAGCTGTGGGCCGGCTTTTTGCATCTGCATGGCCCAGGAGGATAGGCAGAGGGGACAGGGCACGGATAAGGCTGGTGTCCTGCTTGTCAGGCGGACAAGGCTCATTCCTGTCCTCTTTGCAGGACCGTGGTTTGGGACAGGAACAATACAACTGCCCATGGCCTCCTGGAGGTGGCTCAGGCTTTGGAGAGGTAAGGAAGGAGCAGCTCAGACCTCCTGACCCACTGCCCCACCATACAGAAGAGACTCTGGCACCAGAATGTCACTGTCCCCAGGGCCTCATATCCCCAAAGGCATCACACGCAGTAGCAGCGGGTTGTATGCAGGGTCCAAGCAAGCTTCCGTGCTACCTGCAGCCCCTTGGGCGAGGGTACTTTCGTTCTGATTTCAGCGCCTTCAGGGCTCTGGGCCTGGCTGTAACGCAGCTTTCCCCTGGACCTGACCCACCCTGAACCATGCCCAAGACCCATGTGCTACTTGTGGCCACCCCACGCCCCTCTCCCTCCTCACCCATGGAGGATGGGTAGAAATTGTCCACCTGCCGAGGGCACTGCCCGGGCTGCTACGTGGCCGTGCAGGTGCTCCAGGTCTGAACAGAGGGCTTCAGCTGGTGTGGATGGAGAGCGTGGGTCACTGCAGCCCTGTTGGGGTTTGCTGATCCGGCAGTTTGTCTGTCTCCAAAGCCGGACCTGGACGGGCTCGGGACCTCCAAGGGATGAGCCCCACCAGGCTGCCCTGCCGGGGTCCCTGCCACGTGGGGCAGTTCCCCCTGCTCAGCCCCGCTGTTGCCTGGCAGGAACTACACCCTCAAGTCCATGCCCTTGCCGATGAGTGACGTGGCACAGGCGTTCCGGAGCAACCCCGAGAGAACGGAGGAGGCGGTGCACAAGGTGGGACACGGGCCGGGGGGGGGGCCGGGGGCCGGATCCGGCTGCTGACAGCCGCCTGCGTGCCGCAGCTCCAGTCCTGCCTGGCGAGGAACCAGATGCGGCGCGCGCTGCCCGCGCAGACCTTCCGGCTGCAGCAGGGCATCCTGACCTCCTCCTCCGAGCAGGTGAGGACATTGCCCTGTCCTTCGTCCCCCATCGCAAACCACCCTGGCTATCTTGGGTGGGCTCTTGCAAGCTGCACAACCCACCCGCGTCCCCGCTCGCCCCACCGTGCCCTCCTCTTGGAACGTCGCGGTAAGGAGGGGAGCTGGCAGCGATGCTCGGGTACCGGCGCGTGACGCAGCTCCTCTGCGCTCCAGATGGTGAACGAGATCTGCCTGAGCGTGCAGAAGCACGTCGACATCCTGAGCTCCTGCCCGGGCAGGGAGCTGGAGGCGGACATCCTCTTCGCTGAGGAAGCCATCAGGAATGCCAACCTGGCCGTCAGCGTGAGTCTGCTGCGCCCGGGACGGCCGGGATTGCTCCAGCGCGGGGAGAAGCCGCTCAGTCCATGGGGCTCAAATTTGGGATCAAAGCGGTTTATTGATTCGTTAATGGCATAATTAACTGGCAGTCAGCGAACATTGGTATCGTCAGTGCAACAGATGCGCATGAGCGAATGCTTGCAAAATGTTAAAGAACAGCTACAAAATTTTGAACCCCCTTCTGTAACAAGTCCCAAAATATTCTAACACCCCCCCACACGCACGTGCAAACAAATTTTTGTGCATACACACACCCCCTCTTCAGCAAGGGGATTTCCTGCCGCAGGCGTGGGTGCTCTGGCTTTGGGGCCCCCCTCGCAGTCCCCTGCAACCCACGGGTGAGAAACGCCCCTCGCCCGCGATGCCTGTCCTTGCTTCTCAGGCTGCAAGGAGATAGAAGAGGACAGCACTGATGGAAGCCCCAGCAGGTCGCTGGGTGTCCCCAGCTAACGCAGGCGATGCTTTTCCATGGCTGTAGACTTCCCATGGCCGAGCAGAGCAAGGGTGAGGTGCCGCGGGATGACCCACGCGGTCTCTCTCCGTGTCTCAGGTCTTGCCCCTGTTGTACGAAGCGGGGAACGCCCCGCACCAGAGCGGCAAGCTGCAGCATAAGCTGGAGTGTCTCACTGAGGAAGTGTCACAGACCTGTGGCCGGGAAATCCAGGTGGGAACCCATGGGGAGCTGCTGGGTGAGCAGCCAGCAGCAAGGGATACTTGTCTGCCCCACCCCAAGATGCCGTGAAGCCCCACATGCAGGGGCTTCCCCTCTCCATCCCCTCCACCACACCCACAGCATCTCCTGGAACAAACAGGAGAACACTCGACTCCTTCAACAAAAACTTCCCCTTTCCTCCCCAAACTCCTGGGTCTGCCGCAGGCGATCATGCAGGCAGCGATGGACACGGCGCACAACCTGTGCCCGCCCATGGTGCAGAAGAGCGGAGTGAGGGACCAGCTGGTCAACGCCATGTCGGAGCGCATCCACCTCCAGGAGCACCTCAACCTCAGCTCGGTCCTGGACCAGATGGTCACCGATGTCTTCAGCAAGCTGAAGTGGGTGACGCGCCTTTCTCCCTTTTCGTTCAGCAGCGTGGGGCCAGATGGCGATTTTGAGGAACCCCAGCAATGCAATGCTTCCCACTCGGGTCCAGTTTGGAGCTGGGAAGGCCCATGGGGTGACGTTTCTGCAGGCATATTCCCACCACTGGGAAAAGGGAGCATCAAGGCGGGAGGGCTGGGGGCACCTCGCTCCATCTCGCCTTAGTGCACGTCTCCCGTGGGAACTGACGGTGGGGACCCGCTGGAGCGGGGCTGCGGCACCCCTGACGTGCCTCTCTCCGCTCCCAGCGAGATCAAGCTGTCTGTCACGGCCGCCGTGGCCGACTGCATCGTGGACGCCGTGCTGGGAGACCTGTCTGCTGCCCAGTGCAAGCTGGTGAGCGCCGGGGTGCCAAACCCTGTGTGTGCCCACGGCGGGGGGGACACGGCAAGGGGGGTCTGAGCAGGCAGTGCCCAGCGCAGCGAGCATGGATTTGCTGTCCGCAAAGCGGGACTGTTCCCACCCAGGCTGCTCTTCCTCCCGGGCCACTTCCTAACGTGGCCACAGAAGAATTAAGGTTGTGCAGCTCCTCTGCGCCCCACGGGGAAGTGTGGTGGGGTGCTGGGGTGGAGCTGGGCACCTGGGCCAGGAGCATCCGGCACTGCCGAGGCTGGCAGCCGGCTAATCAGCCCTAAATCCCCTCGCAAATCCCGGCTGCGGGCAGGGAGCAGAGCAGCGCAGCACGCTTCAGCCGGAGGGATAATTTAAGCGCTTCCTAATGGTTTTAGGCAGAGAGCCTCCCCACGCACGGGCTGGATCTCCTGGAGCCCGCTGAGGATGATGCTGCCACGCTGGCGTGGGGCAGGAACCCCTCGGACCTTGCCGAGAGAGGCTTCGTGGCAGAGGAGGTAGGGCTCAGGTCCCCTCGGGCTCAGCGATGACCCCGCTGCTGCATGACGATGCCCACGGGCTTTTATCCGCCTTATGGGATGATGCCGGGCTTAGCGCCGCTGCCTTGGCCAGCCTGTGGCACCTGGGGCACGTCCTGGCCGTGCCCCCAGCCACACGCATCCCCTCCAGCCTCCTGGCACACGTGGCATGGGGGTGACAGCCAGCGGAGCACCCAATCTGGCACCCTGGCTGTGCAAATGGCTTATTTGGGTGCCAGGGATGAGCTGGACTGAGATAAGGGTGCAGCTCTGAGGAGGGAGGGGTGATGGTTGCACCCATCACGGGGTGAAGGCTGGCCAGGTCCGTCATCCCAGCAGGGTGACGCTGGATGATCCATGCTGGATGATCCATGCTGGTGATGATTCCTGAACAATGATCCATGACAATGAAACACAGCCAGCTGTCCAGCCCGGAGGTCACCCATGCCCCCCCATGGCTGCTGCCTGTCCCTGTGCCACCCGCGGCTGGGGGACCACTGCAGGCTCTCCCCTCTCTCCTTGCAGTACAAGATGGCTCTGCGGAGGAAAAACAAGCATTTCAGGAGCATTCGGCCCACACCGACCGTGAGAAGTAAGGCCACCGTGCAGCTTTCCCTGCTTGCCCAGTGTGCATCCGCACCGGGGTGCCCCACGTCCCCAGGGACAGGGGGCTCGCACCATGAATTCGGGGTGTGATGGTGCTGCAGGATCTTTGCAAGCTCCAGCTGGGAAAATGCCCTGAGCTCCCCCCCCCCGTGTTGCTGGGAGGGGTGGGAGGTTTGGGGACAGCTCTGGAGGCTTCAATGCCTCCCGCGTGGGTGCTGAGTCCCAACCGTTGCAGCTGGGGGCTGTGCATGGGGGTGCTGAGCTGCCCCAGCTATCCTGGCATTCGGTTTTATCCCACAAAACCCCGCACACACGGGCTGTCCGGGGTCAGCTGGAGCATGGAAGGATCTTGGTGGGGGCAGGGGGGGGATGCTGGGGAAAACGAGCAGCCTTTGGGTGGCTTTTGGTTTTTGGGGGGGCTGGCTGTGATGTCTGTTTGCTTTGGCTGAAGCAGTGCTCGTGCTGCCTTGCATCCACGTGGACCCCTGACATCCCAAACCCCTCAGCGTCCTG